>JAZKJV010009937.1:0-145000 GCA_037367405.1 Ottelia alismoides | reverse complement strand
TGATAACTATAGTTTTGATGACGAAAAGAGTGAACCTTCACTAAAATATCAACGATTATGTTATTCATCATTAATATGAATATTAAGAATAATTTGTAACATATAATATTCATCGTTATATATTTAAATCAAATGTCATAGTGACGTATTTCAAAATGCATATTACTATAGATACTTTTTTTGTGGTGCCTTCTATAGGATAAACGGTACCCCTCATAATGTGGTATGTTGCTCAAAAGGTCTAAGTGACTGCTTCCACTAGCAATGAACTTTATGCTGGTCATCCTTGATTGCCAACTTGTAGAGTAAAATCGAGACCTCTTTAAATACCCCACAGAAAAGAATACTTAATGATAAACCCCTTAAGAAAATAGTCTAAATATGATCTAAATTTTCGAGTTTATTCTAGGTCTTATAGTATGCAAGATGTACAGGTATTGGGAATACTCAAGGGTGATGTGATCGTAAGCGATTGTATAACTATGACACTTCCATTTCGAGGGAGTAATGAAAAGTGTTTGGATTTTAATGACTCCTCTCAGTAAATTAGTAATCCAATCATAGTCCAGATGTTGGACATTGCTCTGAATGCGATTCAGATACAATGAGAAGATTAGTTTTTGAGTTTGATTTAATCAAACATCATTGAGAGGTCCCTGAGATCTGGATTTGAGATATGATCTCAATGTCCAAGCTACTATATGTGGAATGTACAATCACCATGTACTTATCTCCAAGGATTCACGGAGAAAGCACATTATTCTTAAAAGAGTTCAAGAATAATTCCATTATTAAAATTATATCAGAGCATTGAGAAATTGATGGTTAAATGTGATTTAATTATCATGAATAATATGAATATGTTTCATATTATTTGGACACTTGAGAATAGTCATATAAGATAATTAAATATGATTTAATTGTCAAGGATATGATTAATTTGGATATTTTCCTTAATAATCATAAATATTATAAATATTATTATAATATTTTGGAAAGATTTAATTTTTAATAATATTTACGAATTAAATATTGATGTGAATTGTATTCACATTAAACAATTAATTGTAAATGCAATCTAAATTTTATATTGGATGTAAGAATATGATTCATAATCGCCAATGACATGATTGAAATTACCACAAAATAATTGGTAATTATTTTGGTGAATAATTTTGCAACAAAAACTGTTACACATTTTTTAATGATGAGATATGAGATCTCAACATAATTGAATGAGTGATCATTCTTACCATACTTAGAGTGGACAATCACCTTGAGTCCTTCAACTTGGTGGCTATCCCTCCTATGTATGGAAGGAGACTTTATCTCCATCCAAGTAATTCCATATTTGTTTATTTAATGTAAATTAATCGTATTGATAGATCTTCAATATATGTAATTTAGTTTAAATTAACTATTAGTTGTTGTAAATTTATGCAACAAAATCATGGCCACTGATTGAAATAACAAAATAATCTACACTACTGATTATTGTGTGCACATGGATTGAGATCCATGGACATCCAATTTGTTATAAAGAAAGGCAAGTCTTAGCTCTTTTCTTACAACAACAATTGCAAGAGCAATAACTCTCTCTCTCTCTCCATTCTCATACATGCCCTCTATCTTCATATTGTGACTATCCACCATATTGACCTTGAGACCCTCGTAGTCATCACGTCATCATTGTGCTACCGAATCGACAGCACGTGGATCTCTACCTCTTAAGTGCATATCGCTCATGAGGAAGGCTATCGATTTTGCGCGATGAAATCAGGAGACTCCATGCTCGATCTTCAACTCGAATTTTGGGATGCACTTGCCTCATCCACGTTCTCGCAAGTTCATCCTTTTGTCGGATCAGACTTGAGACAGGAAGTCTCTTCGTTTAGAGACATATGTGATCGAAAACATGCTTCAAAAGGTAATTCAATTAATCCTTTGTGATATTGATGAAATGATATGAGAATGGTTATCATATCATATGGTTTCATCTTTATAAAAATTTTAGTTTTCGTTGCCCCAAGCAACTAGTATGGCTAGTCTCTCTTGATCGCATGTGATCCAATCTTCACACTTCCATGATGCGTTAAGGCCCCTATACTTCATATACTTCTTCAATGATAAAATATAAGCTTCAGTAAGTAATGTCATAGCCATAGTAACTTATATAAAGTTACATGTAAATCCGAACTCTGTGAATTGCTTCAGTAATAAATATTAAATCTCCAGTAATGTGATATTACAACTTTAGGAAAGTAACTCTATAGACGACTTCAGTAATATATATCAAAATTTCAGTAAGTGATATCATAGCTTTAGTTACTTATATGAAGTTACATGTAACTTATCTGCTAGCTTTAGTAAATTAAACAAAGTTACAAGTACAAACGAACTCTATAAATTACTTCAGTAATAAATGTTTAATCTTCAATAGGTGATATCACAGTTTTAGTAACTTATATTAAATTACAAGTTAATGCAATATTACAGCTTTAGTAATGTAACTCTATAAACAGCTTTAGTAATATATATCAAAGCTTCAATAAGTGATATCATAGCTTTAGTAATATACAGTTACCAGTAACTTATCTGACGGTTGGAATTGAGGGCACATCTCTTATCTGAACGGCACAAGGCCCATTGGATAATTGTGTGTGTTTAATGGGGATACCCTCAAGGGGGATCCATCTTAGTTACACTCACCTTTATTTTTTCCATTTCTTAAAGTACTTTCTAAAATCATCTATGAGGATTTAGATCTTATATGACATCATATTCTCGATTAAATTCCACGTAAAACAGACATTCCTACCCTGTCCATCAATACTATCACATTTTAACAGCCTCAAAATTGTTATGTAAGTCAGCAGGTCGAGTTGTTTTCATTAATGGGCCTATTTTTTTTTGTCATGTGTTGAGAATTTATGATATATGGTATCATGTGTTTTTTAAAGACAACCCTAATTAGAGGAGAATAAGAGGATGTTGATGTAAATATAATGTAGCAATAAATTAATGTAGTTTTGAAGGAGGCGACATTATCACTTTTTATGCCTATTGCATATTTTTAACGATGTAAAATACATATAGTTAGGATGAATATATCACATTGATACCAATTAGTGTCACACAATTAATCTATGTGATTATACTTTAGTACACGCAACATTTAATAGATTTTTCCATATTAATATGTTACTAGCGTATGGATGATATCTATATAATCTAAGCAGATGTTCCATTACCATTTCAAATCTTAGAATTTAAGTACCTATTTTATCAAAGATAGCAAGTCATTAAAGATAACAATTAAGTATTGGCACCGTCTTACATTAAGGAGAGTTATTCTCACCGTTATGAAAAGTCGGTTGGTAGAAAGGAACGAATATTTGTATGTCTATATAATTATTGTATGAATAATGAAATTATAATAAAAGAATTGGAATATCCTTTACATGATTAGTGGCACCATAACGATAAGCGAAGCTAAATGCTACACCTAGTGGTGGGAGCCACCTCTAGAATCTGATTATCGTTGGCCTAAAGGGGGCCAATGCCTTCTAGGGCGTATGGTTCAAGGAACCGATTTAGACAAAAGATAAGTCCTCTATAGTTATAGCTACATTGTCATATATGTCATGTTTATGTATCGTTTATGTCGACGATAAAGCCACTAAAGCCACCAAAGGATTTAATAAGTAAGATGACTTTAATCACTAAACAAATTACGGGTATATGTAAAATTATGAAAATGCTAGGGCATATGTGTGCAACTATTTCAATGTGAAGGGCATATATGCAATTATATTAATGTCATGGGCATATGTCTAATTATGTTAATGTTAAAGTATATGTACAAATGTATTGAAATGACATGCAAAAAAATGGTTTAAAGAAAGAGTAAACCATTACAAGTTATTGCAAGAGATGATTTAAGAAAGTAAACCATTACAAGTCATGCAAAGTCATCTTAAAGGGGCTAACATGCAAAGAGATTTGTATGATAAAAGAATCATGTGCGTACCTTGAATCTTATGAAACATGCCCCCACGTGATGGAAGAAATGTATATAATACATATTTCTATGTATATTATATATGTATACTCATGTTTAGGAAGTAGCCAAAATACATATGTTAAGGAACGAACTTGGACATGCATTTGAATAATTAGGCACGTAATGATGTTTTCCATGGAAACTTAAGTATATGAAATATAGAAAATTAAAAGACTGTTAGAATTCCCAACCATGGACCTCGATACATACTGGGCATTAGGCTCATGTAGAATTATGTTTATTTATTTCATGTTAAAAGAAAGTATGACCAAGTACTCAAGTTCGTGTGATAGACTCAACGAGACATTTAGCGTGGTATGGATAATACATGATTACGGTGGATATATATATGTCCACTGAAACATAAAGTAATGTTGTGAAATTATTTAGTTTTTCTTTTACAATTATTGATGTCGTAATAATGGAACTCTCAGTTGAATGGATTTTATGGATTCTTTTGAGAATGATATTTTCTTATGCTCATTGATCACCATGCATGAATCGGTAATGGCTCATATGCAAGAATTAATGCTGCATGCTTTTGCTAATTAGAGCGATCTGTTCCATTACAAATGGTATCAGACTTGGATGTCCTCTGTGTGTATGATGTCCACAATTGATAGTAACTCAAGATTACGAAGAATAGAATAAAACTTAGGTAGTACAGACAACCAGTGACCCTTTGATTTTTTGACTCGGATGACCCCTCATTGTGGAATTAAAGTGCAAAAGGTCATGAATCATCACTCGGAAAATGAAATCGCCAAGGACATGCACCAATAATTACTAGAGTTGATAACAATCATGACTCAGCAATGAAAGTATCATGTGCATGGATTTGGTGGATTTATACTGAAGGTATTTATTCTCAATAATACATTCATCTTATAAGGTAAACATGATATGGAGAAAGCTAAGCATTAGATGTATTAGATGGAGATGACTTTTGAAATTACAGACTACCATAAGGAGAAGAATCTTTGAAGTATTTTATCTAAAAGATAGGGCAAAGAAGTGACAGACTAAAAGTAATAGAATCTACTTTTCGGAGATGCTTTCCATTGAGGGAAGTGATTTTACCTTAGACATTGTAATAAAATGATCAAAGCGTATGTGATAGTGATATGGAGTTCGAGAACTATAAGAAGCATATGAATTGTTCATTAGATATACATGAACATCTCAGTTTATCATGGAATGTGTGTATGTGTGTGTTTGTGTGTGTGTGTGTTGTAAGGGCTTTTCTTGATGCCTTTTTCATATGATCTTTCAATATTACCTTCTTATAAAGAATTGGATTTCTCCATTAATGTTATCCCATAACTGCATTAATTTCAAAAAATCCTTATACAATGACACCTATTGAATTGAAAGAATAAGGATCGATTCTAGTGAAAGTGGGACAAGGGAGTTTTTTATTGTAACTCAATGAATCTCCATAAAGAGCATTTATTCTCTTTTTGAAAATAAAAATAGGTCTTAGTCTCCGCATTGGTTATCAAACTATGTATAATGTAACTTTGAGAGATCAACATATGCTGCTTGCGATAAGGGAGTTTTTCATTGTAACTCAATGAATCTCCATAAAGAGCATTTGTTCTCTTCGTGAAAATAAAAATAGGTCTTAGTCTCCGCATTGGTTATTAAAATATGTATAATTCCACTTTGAGATATCAACATATGCTGCTTGGGATCAGTGATTTATTCATTTGATTATGGAGAGAAAATATCTTTTATAATTAAGATGGAATAAAGGAGGATGATAATCTATAAATAGCTTCCAGATTTAGGATTCGTCATTGTGAATTGTTTATTAGGCATTTTGATCTCACAAGTGCTTTTCTGACTTTTAAAAAGCTTATGAATAGGATTTTTTGAAGAAGATTATGATAAATATATTGTCGTACTGTGGATGATATTGTCATATACTTTGGTGATCTCGAGAAATACCAAGTACAACTCCATATTATATTCAAAACCTTTTGTCAGTATTAGCTTTATGTGAAGTTCTCTAAATATAACGTCGGTTTGGACAAAATCGTATTCCTTATTATTTTCATATTTAATGATGGCATTGAAGCTGACCGAATTAAGATAAAAGTTATATTACTTTGGAGTATGTTGAGAAATATTTTAGAGATTCATATATCATTCGGGTGATGTTCAATCGGCAACCGGTCTACTAGAGCTAACAAGCTAGCCTAGTAATCGTTGTGTTGACCAGTTGTCAAATAAGCAACAGTGAACCCATAATATAATGGCAAATCAATAAATGTTAACTGTGAGTCAAAATTTATTATAACTCTACAATGTACGCGTACAGGTGTAAGTACGTGTAGAGTACAAACTCAGGGAGAAAATGGTAGAGAGATATAAATATTAATTAATTATTTCTAATTGATAATTATTATTTATTTTTGATTTTTACTTTTTCTTATTTTTATGTGCTTTAATTATATATATTTTGTTTGCAATATTTTATTTCTAATTTTTAATTTTTTTACATTTTTTAACAATTTTTTTAATATTTTATACTAAGATGTATATTTACGTATAATAATAATGATATTAGAGATAATATAAGTAATATATAAAATATAGATTTCCTTCCTATAGAACACAGTCCTTCTTGACTTCAGGAAGGTTGGCCTTTTTTGTAAAAAAACATGATGACTTTAGTAGAATTCGTATACATTTTTATTATAATGTGTTGTTTTAATGCTTGCATTATAATGTGCAATTTTGGATGTTGTTTTGTATTTATAATGTACAACTAGAATAGAAATTGTACAAGTATTCTACTAAAGTGCTAAGTTTTCTAAAAAAAGGAGTGTGGCCTTTTTGAACTCAGGAAGGGCTGTCCTATTGGAAGGATCCCTATAAAATATATATTATATACAAGGTATTATATTTTTTAAGTATATCATAATATACTCAAAATATAAGAAAGCAAATTGTTTTTGATATTTTTTTATATTTTCTCTATTTTTGATAATTTTATATCTTTTTGCTAATTTTAGGTATTTTTAAAGACTTAAATATATCAAAATAGTGCACGGAATAATTAGTTGAGAATGTTTTAGTTTTAATAATTATAAAGAGGTTAAAAATTAACCAAAAACTATTTCTAATATATTGTAGATGTAATATAGAAAATTCAGAAACAAGAATATAATTTTGGTATATCTCTTTAATTTTGTTAAATTTTATAATATTTTTAGGTTTTTAAGTTTTATACTTCGTACTTTTAAGATTTTTTGATATGTACTAGATAATAAATTAATATAGATAATATATTTGGGGGTATTTTTATAAATGTTTTCTAATTTTTGTGGTTCCTAATATGTGAATAGGTTGAAATTACTTCTTTTAATATTTTCAACAAATATAAAAAATTATTAAATTACCATGCAAAAAATTGTGTGATCAAGCAATGTTACAGGCATTTATATAATTTTCCTACAATTTTCGAAGCAATAAAAATCTTTATTATAATAAACATATATAAAAATAAAATGCTGAACTAGTAGGGACATATTTTTCATAATGATAAACCTTTAATGCTTTACATAACATGTTGAAAAAGTTCCAGGGGGCCTATGTAATTCCTACAATGCCTCATGTATCGCCACGCATGAGGCGGGAGGACTGAAATGTAATTACAATAAAGTATGGCATATTTTTTGCAAAATACCCTAGTTATTTTACACGTTCAATAATATTTACAATATCAACATTAAAATGATAGAAGGAGGAGGAGGAGTTGTGCAATATATCTAAAAGGTGCGCTTACCAGGTGGCTTAGGATGATTCACTTACGTGCATCAATAGTCCTCAGTATGCATCGCTTCGGCTGAAATGGACGACGACTCATATTAGATTAGGTTCATGTGCTTGATCATGTGGCTCTGAGGTGCTCACAAAGAACATGGAAGAATGTCTTCCATGTTGAGCTTCGATCATTGATTTCTTCATTCTCTGACCGTCTCCTTCACTGTTGAGGGGATCTATAGTTTCTTGGAACCCATTGCGACAGCAGGGTGGTGGCTCAGCTAGGTCCAGGCCTCGTCATAGGACTTCTCCGGGAACCTAGAGAATGAATTCTTTGTCTAATCTGACTCCCAGGTGCTTCCTCTGAAGCCCTTCCCTGCACAAAGTAATTGGTTGCTCGAGGGCGATGCACCTCAACCAAAACCTGGAGCTAAAATGCACATGGGTGAGGTGAGGCAGTAAGCTTCGCCGACCAGCGGATCAAGAGCTACATTCATCGATCTGAAAGGATCAGGTTGGTTTGGATGCGAGGGAAGGATGTAGAAATAAATAAGATTGAAATGGGATGGATTGGTGGTTAGAACAGTTGTCGCTTCATGGAGATATAGGTGGCTAGAGCCTAGGTTAACTATGACCTGGCTAAAATAATTTAAATTAAGAAAGTTGGAATAAAACTAAACCTAATCTAAACAAAGAAACTGAAATGTTATCTAAATAAGATACATATACCCTATGCTCGACATGGTTTACCTAGAAGCGGTACGTCATCGGAGCTGGTCTAATGAATGTGGATCTTAGCTTCGAGCTCCTTCTCCACGTTGTAGATATGATGCTCCGCCTTCCTATCACCAAGGGGAACCAGTCGAGGTTGATCGTAGGGGTTACGGTGGCTTGAAGAGGATAAAAAAAAGTGGGGCGGGAGGGGATTATTTATGCACAACTCAAAAAGTTCCAAAGATCATGAATTTCTGATCTAATCAATGATAGTATGATGATCTTAGAGACATGGCGAGATGGGTGGTCATATTAAATAGTTTTTGTAAACAAATCAAGATCCATTGAGCAACGAATCATGCTCAAAAATTTGGGGAAGATGGGATCCTCGTGACTCTTATAGAAGTCAGAGTGGGAGAATGTATAGTTGACCTCAGGTCAACTCATGGAGGTTTTCCATTGGTCCACGTAGGACCCAATGGGACAAAGCAGAAAATAAAAAGGTATGTTGATTTTATAATAAATAATAAATGATTTTATTAAATAAAACTAAAAACAAGATAAATATTTCTAATTTTTGAAACTATTTTATGGTTATTTTTATTTATTTTTACAACCTTATTTACATATTATTATTTTATTTTTATGATTATATACATAACTATGTATGTACATTATAGGTATAGTATACCAATATATTTTAATATATTATTTATTTTAGGTATAGTATACCAATATATTTTAATATATTATTTATTTTAGGTATAGTATACCAATATATTTTAATATATATAACAATTATTTAAAAAATGTAACATGGATAAAAATGTAAAGAATACAATGTATGAATAAAATATCCAGATACCTCCTACAATGGGACCCCAAAAATTCAACTTTTGCACTTTAAATCTATTTTTAATAAAAACACCTTCATTAGGTAGATAATTAAATTTTAAAATATAATGAGGTTAGTTTGGTAAATTTTGAGTTCATATGGAGAAGATATTAATATGTGAAGTTTGTTTTGTGATTTTTTCATCTATGTCTCAGTTGCACAGTGCATTATTTTATTGATAATTATTTTTTGTAATTTTCTATATATTTTTATGTACAATTTTCATGCAGACTCTTTTGTTATTTGAGGTTTTTAAATTAAAGAATAAAATGGTGTAAAAATAGTTTACTTGAAGAGTAAAAATTAGGGTTTCTTTATGCAATATAGACTATTATCTTTCCCTACTTTTTCCTTGTCGACCAAGTCAATATTGAATGGATCACGAGGTTTAGGTTCATTTAGTATCTTTGATACTTCATTTATTTTTCATTTATTTACTTTATTCTTTTATTTTGGATTTAAGTACATGTGTTTATACAATATTTACATACTAATTATGGATGGATAGTGGATGCTAATTTGTACAAGTTAGTTGTATCTATGTTTTTTTGATAGGGATTTAAAGATAAAATGGGATACTTAAGGTAGATGAATGATATTCATCACCCTACTATACTTACCTTTGTTAGTCCCTAGCAAACACTTATTAGAAGAATAAGTTATGAAAAAGAGAAAAATAAATAAAAGGAAAATAAAGAAAGTTAGAATGATTATACCTTTTAAATCTGCCTTTAAAAAATCAACATTTGGAGCTCACTTAAGACATTTGGATTATTTGTTTTGTTTCAAACCTTATTGGGAATATGATCTAAAACTTAACAGCTCCCAAGTTCCACAAATCTCTGTTCAGGCCGCCTCAGTAGCCAAGTTAGAATAAGCTTATTCATATGCAAATCATTATGACTATGAGTCTTACTTGTACAATGTAAATGCATGTAGCTCTTCTCCTCTGAAATGGCAAGGAACAGTTTCCCTTAACAAGATAACCCTACAAACTAGCTACTCTTTCCTTGAGGATAGGGGTATTCCCTTCTAAGTTCAAATGCTACTGGCTCAAGAAGAGGGGGTAGATAGAAAATGAATTGTGACAAGTGTGGTCACATATCTCGTGGAGTTTGGCCAGTATAGACAAGTCTCCTGTTAGACAACCTTTGAAATATTTGACATTAAAGCACAATGCCTTGCTTATTTCATACATACTCCGACGAGATTTTAAATTTCTTTGATTTTTACCCATCTATTCTTTTTGGAGTTTTTTATTTTGCATTTTTTAATACTATATACAACCATATTTAAGTAAGGAATTTTTTCTCTTGAGCAAATAGATTATCCTTCTTTTGAAGCTTTATTGCAACCCACGACGTTTTGTCTTTAGACGTCCATGCCACTAGACTGAGTTGGAGGCCATTGGCCACCTGTTGGGGATATGTATGTTTCTACGCATGTGCTTACTCAAGCTAAAGAATCATACCCTCACCACCTCCTCAGAGTTGAGCTAAGTGCAGAGTGCGGTGTGTAAGCTAGGTTATTATTGTTGGACATGCAAGCCCATGACGAGTCATTATGCAATAAATGTTATTACAAATACCATTCCTTGATCTGAAATGAAAAATAGCTATTTTGCATAATAGTTCCCTTAGTACAATTAGGGTTATGTATCATGGCCATCTTAATGATCATATAACTGTTGATTGAAATGTTGAATCATAGAGTCCGGTGATTGGATGGTATCTAAAGAGTTACATTGAGAACTCATCAAGCACCGTCAAATGACTGTTAAGAGACGATCTCCAGCCTGAGAAGGAGATGGAAATCTTTTCGCTAAAGTTCAACCGCTTGATGCAGGTCCTCTGCATAGGAATAGAGATTCGTGTGTGTTAGATAAGTTAGGTAGAAGAGTTGATTTAATGATATTGAGATAACCAAG
Source organism: Ottelia alismoides (assembly GCA_037367405.1). Classification (NCBI taxonomy): domain Eukaryota; kingdom Viridiplantae; phylum Streptophyta; class Magnoliopsida; order Alismatales; family Hydrocharitaceae; genus Ottelia; species Ottelia alismoides. The sequence goes on along the minus strand of JAZKJV010009937.1, from coordinate 133,630 downwards.
ACCTATTTCTATAATGTCATGATATAGGCAAGCATCCTCTGACCAGAGACAGGTGTATTACTATATGTTTTATTATGTACATTTGGTAGACTGATAGGTTGATGATCTAATCAAGGTCTATACACCGACAATCTGGTGTGCATATAAAGGCATATTTGTAATATGATCTATCAAAGGGATCATACAGGTACAATATTGAACCAAAAGATATGAGCTCACTCATGAGATATTGGGAATCAAATTATGTACACGATCATCTTGCATTTGAAGCTTGATCAAATTTGTAGGTTTGATATATGATTTTGGAAAATATATAATTAATACATGCATATGATATATGCTTTTGTTAAGTATATGACCAATACCAACTCTCAATGATCGAATGAGAAACTTAATGATAAAACCCTGAAGGAGACAGTCTAAATAAGATCTAAAGCTTTAGGTTTATTCTGGGTCTTCCAGTATGAAGGATGTTCCAGTATTAGGAATACATGAAGGTGATATGATCATAAATGAGTGTATAACCATGATGCTTCCATTTTGAGGGAGTGATGAAACACGTTTAGATTTTAGTGACCCCCATCAATAGAGAAGTTATATGATCTAGTCCAAATATTAAACATTGATCTGAATATGATTCAGATGTAATGAGAAGATTGGATTTACGACTTTAATTTAATCAAACATCTTTGGGAGGTCTCCTTGATCTGGATTTGAGATATGATCTCAATATCTAAGTCAATATAAGTGGAACGTACAATCGACATGTCCTTATCTCCAAGTATCTACGGAGAAAGTGCATTATTCTTGAAAAAGTTCGAGAATAATTTCATTGTTGATAAAAGTATCTGAGCATTGAGGGAAATTGATAATTAAATATGATTATTATGAATAATATGAATGTGCTTCATATTATTTGAGCTCATGAGAATGTACATCCAAGATTATTAAATTTGATTTAATTATCAAGGATGTGAATAATGTGGATAACACTATCCATATTATTCATGGATATTATAAATGTGATTTATAGTATATTAGAGAGAGATAATTGTAATTTTTTTCTAATTAATAGTTGATATGAATTGGATTCACATTGAATAATTAATCGTAAATGAAATTACCATTTTATTTTAAATGTGTGAATATGATTCACATTCTTTCAATGGCATGATTGAAAATGTCACAAAATAATTTAGAGTTATTTTGATGAATAAATATGTAGTAGTGGTTATTGCATATGCGGAATTTTTGTTGGAGAATGATATCTCAACAAAAATGGAATGAAGAGAGTCTCCTTCCATACATGGGGACGATCATATTGAGTCTCTCAACTTGGTGGCCATCTACCGCTTATATAAAATGAGGCTCCACTCATTCCAATCCATTCCATCTTTGTTGGTTTGATTTAAATTTTAATATGTTGATTAATTACAATATATTTAATTTATTTTAATTCCAACAAATTTGTTGTTGTAAATTAATACAATAAAATCATGACCATTGATTGAAAGCACAAATCAATGCCAATCATTGGTTTTGTGTGAGCACATGGATTGAGATTCCATGGACATACAAAATATTATAAAAAGAAGGGTAGACCTAGACTTTTTATTTTGAACAACATAAATGCAAACTCTCTCTCTCTCTCTCATTTTCTCATGGTCGTCTGCCCCCCCCCAATAATATTGTCATCTATATTATTGACCTAGAGTATCTCGTGTCGTTGCTATGTCGTTGTTCCCTCGACTGCTCGTAGATCTCTATCTTCTTCGGTGCCTCTCGCGTGTGGAGAAGATGTCAGATTTCGTGAGATGAAATCAGGAGATCCAATACTCTGATCTTCGATGTGGATTGTAGAAGCACATGACTCATAATCGCACCTACAAGTGCGATCTATATCATATCGATCTTGAGAAAGGAGATCTCTTTGTTTAGAGACACGATAACAAGCTTGTTTATGGTCTTGATGAAACAATTCAATAAGTATTCTTGGATTAAAAAGGGAATTAACTTTCAGAGTTGACAAGGCAATACAACTTTGATAGAAAATCCTTAATCAAAGTAAAATATGTATTTGTACAATTTTCTTATTACAGATAACCTACATTAAACACACCCCAAACTATACTCAATAATAACCAGTTAATATCATGGATTGGATCCATGATCAAGATATTGTACTTGCAGTTGGACACATAATGTATGTGGTTGCAATGTGCAAGTTTCCTCGTAATAATGAGGAATGACAGTAAATAGACAATAGGACAACAACCTTGGATTTGTATGTATCTATAGTATGATATCTCATCAAATGTGCTTAGGAAGTATCATGTTGATGATGATCATAATTATCGAAAAATCCTTATAAAACCTAAGAAGACGTTTTGGAAGACATATGTGCTCTCAACATTTAATCACGAATGACACAGTTCACTACATTATGCAGAATGGTTTCTCAATAACAGAAGGTGTACTCAAAATGCTTGAGTACCTGTCTAAAGCAAAGTCTTTAAGAGTTAAGACGGATCTAGATATGATGAGTGTCATCATTTAACTATCTATACCTAGTCATTCATGAAGCTTCATAATATTTATATTGTCTAAATTGCATGAAGCATATATATATATATGTTGAAATACTCTTATATTGAATTTTTTTGAATTTAACATAAGAGATCCCTTGATGGTTCTTTATAGGTTAAGAAAGGTAGTGGAAGCATGGGTCAGACCCAAATGAGAAGGAAAGTCGAAGAGTTGATTGTACTTCTATAGTTTCCACACATATGACATCCAAAGAGTCGGATGAATGCCAATACTACAACAAGATCTTGTACTGATAGTATGACTATCTAAACTATCTAGGATCCTTAGAGAAGGACTCAGATAGTGCATCGGCATACTATACATCTGCATATTATCATTGAAATTGACTTGCTTATTATATAAGATCAAAGTCTAAAAATTGTATATCATTATTCGAATAACATTTGCAATGGTCACATATGTTTTAGAAGACTAAAAAATTGATCTCAAGGTTTAGTAGTCATTCACATGGATGTTGATGTAATTGTTGCAACAATATCCATTGGATATATAGAGTACATATTTTCAGTGGGAGAACCCTTAGTCTTAGATAATGTCTTTGTGACCTAGATACTCGAATACATTCATTATTTATTTCTAAATGTTGAAAATAAACATGTATTCTAGAATAGACTTATCATAAAGAGTTATGATGGATATATTTCAGAAAGTAATCCAACATCTAGAGGAGCCTATAAAATCAGAAAATTAATGAATGGTTTATTAACATTTCTATTGTTGAACTTTAAACCTTATGAGATCAATGAGAGGATGAAGATCATTTGACAATGATCTGGCATCAAGCCTTGGACATATGAATGTTGATGAGATCAATAGACTAGTCAGAGATGAAATGTTAAACTATCTGAAATTTTTAAATTTTACATACTTGTGAATATTGTATTCAAAGTAAAAAAAATGTCCAACCATTATCTAGGAATTGTGTTAGATGCAAAGGTATTCAAGATCTCATACATATTGATGTATGTGGATCATATATATCATAATAAACATTAATGATATATGATCCCTATTAATGATTTTTGTGATATGAGATCTCTTCCTCTCACCTTAGAAAGCTTTGAAATGTTCAAAGATTTCACTATTTTGGTTTAGAACCAAAATTTGAAGGAAGATGAAATGAATTTGATCTAACCTAGGTAGCCAATACCTATTAGATGAATTCAAGGAATACCTTATGGAGAAAGGAATATCATTCATATCCCACTCCTCCTAATACACCTCAACTCAAATAGAGTTATAGGGAGATGCAGTTGGATCATGTGTGACATGATTTGATCAATGATGAAGATCACATAATTAACTCTTAGTTTCTGGGTATATATGTAGTATATATATAAAACCAAAAACCCTCATAAGCTATGGTTTGGAATTTAGACTTGTGTTGGGCACTTGAGGATTTAGGGTTTCTTAGTCCATAACTTTGTCAAGGATGCAAGTAGGTAGGAATCTAGCACCAAAGAGTGCTACTTCATTGGGAAAATAAAGGATGGTATTATATAACTACTTTATGACCTTGTGATTCTTAGATTTCATCTCTAAGGATATGATTCTTAGAGAATGATTTTCTTGAGGATGAAAATGAAGCAAAGGAACTCATTAAATCTTGAGAAGATAATGAGGTTACTGAAATCAAAAATTAAAAGGATAATTTAAGATGAGACACTAATACCTCTTCAAATTAGTTTAAGGGTGTTGAGATCGCCTAAAGGGTATTAATTCTATGTGTCAGTTAAGTCTGACAATGATCTGACTTCATATGATGAAGCTTCTAAGGATCATGACATGGAAAGATGGATGTTAACAATAAAGTCTAAAGTAGACTTCATATACAAGTGTGGTATATGGACCTTCGAGGATTCACCTATAAGGGTAAAACCTATTAGTCGTAAATGGATCTTTAAAAGAAAGAGGGAACCTGATGAGAAGGTAGAGACCTTCAAAACATGGCTCGTAGCCATGAGATACACACTGAAGAGAAGACATCGCTTGTGATGAGAGTTTCTCCCCAATAATTATGCTTGAACCTATCTGGATATTGATATCTATATATACACAACTTGACTGTGACATCCACAAAATGGAAGTCAAGATTGCATTCCTCTATGAATACATCTTTAAGGACATTCGTATGAAGTAGAACCAGAGCTTCATAGTTGAGGAAGGAAAGATGTGTAAACTGAAAGAAGTCCATCTATGGACTCAAATAAGCTTCTTGTAGTTGGAAAATAAGATTTGATGAAATTATAAATGTTATGATTTCAGATAGAATCTTGATGAACCATGTGAAGTTTATTGAGAGTGCATTTGTTTTCATCATGCTAAATGTATATAATATCCTAATCTTTTGGAATGATATAAATAAGATAATAATTGTTTTATGATATAGTTGTTCAATACCTTGAGTTGTGACCTCAAGGACACCTCATATATCTTAATTCTGAAGTTGTACAGAAATAAAAAGAAGAGGGCATTGGAACCATCACATTAGTGGTACACCTTGGACACATACCATTTTTAGGAAAACCCCAAGGAAGGCTTCCTTCCATTAGTATATGGTATTGACCTATCTGAAGGGATAGCACCTCAAAGAGTTAAGGAAGTGAGTGATAAAACTACTTCCCCTTGCGCATCAATTATGAGAAGCCTGATGTATGCGAGATGTGTACAAAAAGCAGACGTTTGCCACACAATGGGATTAGTAAACCGTTACTAAACCTACTGTGGAGATAAAATACTTGATTGCAGTAATAAAAACCACCTTTAAAGAGGACAAGATTTTTGAGATAGTGATCAAAAAGTCTTATCTTCAAGAACTTAAGACTTTACGGATAGTAGTTCAAAAGGTCTTAAATGCAGGTTCTTTATAAGACTTTAGACTAGGTCTTAGTCTTAGGAGATAGAGATCTCTGGGAATAAGGCATTCTGATAAGGATAATAGAGCTTACATACTAGACATTGAATCAGAGGTTGGTGCTTGGATGGCACCTAAAGAGTTAGATTGAAGACTCATCAAGCACCGTCAAATGATTATTAAGAGAGGATCTCTAGCCTGAGAAGGAGATGATAATCTTTTCTCTAAAGGTTGATATCTACCGACCTCTTTATGCAGGTCATCTGCATAGGAATAGATATTCGGAGGTATTAGATAAGTTAGGTTAAAGATTTGACTAATGAGATTGAGATAACCAAGACCTGTTTCGTATACTGTCACGATATAGGCACACATCCTCCGACCAAAGACAGATGCATTACTATATGTTTGAGTATGTACATTTGGTAGACTGATAGGTTGATGATCTAAGCAAGGTCTATATACCGAAGTGTTCTTGTGCATACAAGGGCATATGAGTAATGCAGACTCTCAAAGGGATCATACAGGTTCAATATTTAATCAGAAGACATGAGCTTGATCCTGAGATATTAAGAATCATATTCCATACATGATCGTCTCACTTTAGAAGCTAGACTGAATTTATAGATTTGATATATGCTTTTGGAAAGTATGATCAATACCTAGGTATGATATATGCTTCTGGAAAGTATGTGATCGACACCAACTCCCAGTGATCGAATGAGAAACTTAATTATAAAACCTTGAAGGAGACAGTCTAAATAAGATCTAAAACTTCATATTTATTCTAGGTCATCCATTATGCAGGATGTACAGGTATTAGGAATAGCTAAGGGTGATGTGATGAAATAGGTTTGGATTCTAGAGACTCCTCTCTATAGAGAAGTAATCTGATAGTCCAAATGTTGAACATTGATCTGAATACAATTCAGATGCAACGAGAAGGTTAGATTTATGGCTTTGATTTAATCAAACATCATTTGGAGATCCCCTTTATTTGGATTGGAGATATGATCTCAAATCCAAGTCATTATACATGGAACTTATGATCGTTGTGTCCTTATCTTTAAGTATCCGTGGAAAAAGTGCATTATTCTTGAAAAAGCGAGAATAATTTCTTGTTGATAAAGTATCTGAAATTGAGAAAAATCGATACTTAAATATGATTTAATTTTATGAATAATATGAAAGTGACTCATATTATTTCAGCTCATGAATAATATAAATAATATGAAAGTGATTAAATGTAATTTAATTATCAAGGATGTGAATAATGTGGATATAACTATCCATATTATTCATGGATATTATAAATGTGATTTATACTATATTAGAGAGAGGTAATTGTAATTTGTATTTACGAATTAATAGTTGATGTGAATTGGATTCACATTGAACAATTAATTGTAAATACAATTTACATTTTATTTTGGATGTGTGAATATGATTCACATTCTTTCAATGGCATGATTGGAATTGTCACAAATTAATTTAGAATTATTTTGATGAAGAAATATGTAAAGTAGTTATTGCATATGGTGGATCTTTTGTTAAAGAATGATATCTCAACAAAATTGGAATGAAAAAAGTCTCCTTCCATACATGGGGGGACGACCATATTGAGTGCTCTCGACTTGGTGGCTGTACACCGCTTATATGGAATGAGGCTCCACTCATTCCAATCTATTCCACCTTTGTTGGTTTGATTTAACTTAAAATATGTTGATTGATTTTCAATATATTTCAATTATTTTAAAGCCAACTATTTTTTGTTATAAATTAATATAAAAAATCATAGTCTTTGATTGATAGCACAAACCAATGTCAACCATTGGATTTATATGAGCACATGGATTGAGATACATGGACATCCAAAATATTATAAATAGAAAGGTGACCCTAGCCTTTTTTTAACATCATAAAATACAAACTCTATCTCTCGCTCCCTCATTTTCTCATGACCATTCACCTCCCCCCCCTCTCAATAATATGGTCGTCCATATTATTGACATCGAGGATCTCGTAATCATCTCTACGTTATTGTGCCACTGCCTCAACCGCTTGTGGATCTCCATCTTCTTTGATGCCTCTCGATCACTGAGACGATGTCGGATTTTGTGAGATGAAATCAGGAGATCCATTGCTCAGATCATCAACATGGATTGCATGAAGTACGTGATTCATCATCACACCCTCAAGTGTGATCTACGTCAGATAGGACTTGAGACAGGAGGTCTCTTTATTTATAGACATAATCACAAGCATACTTCAAGAGGTAAACCTAATACTTGTTCGTGGTCTTGATGAATTGATTCAAGAAGTGTTCTTAGATCATGTGGTTTCATCCGCTTAAAAAAATTTTAAATTCTATTGCCTTGAGCAACTAGTATGACTAGTTGCTCTCGATCGCATATAATGTGATCTGTACGCTTTCATGATGTGCTTAAGTTTTTCTCCATAACCTTCAATTATAAATAAGAGTCATGCGTGCACATCGAAATACTATACATAGGATAATCAAGATGACATGTAAACATAGTCTTGTGGAGTCAAAGAATTAACTCTCATCAACCTGAAAAATCTAACTTCCGTTTCCATAAGGTTCCTTTGAAATTATGTGGATTAAGGTCTAGACCAAGATCCATTCTTCATATTTTATTTCAACATGTCCGATTGTCAAAATCATTCAGAAAAATGCTTATGTAATGCAGAGAGTATTTTGTGTTAAAACATTTTCTGATTTTGAACTTTTTATGGAGTTTTCCACAAGTTTTACAAATTTTTATAGAGTTTTGAAAATATTTTAAATTTTTTAGTATTTTTAGAATTTTGCAAATTTTTATACAATTTTTAAAAAAACAAAAGAGTTAGTAGATTAGATATATTTACATGTTCACAAGAGTTTTAAAAAAACAAAATAGTTAGTATATATTTACATGTTCAAAGAATTTTGTGCAAGTTATGCTTAGGTTTTCCTAGAAGTATTTAATGAATTTTCATATCTATCTCCATGTTTTCTTTAATGAATTGTTGCAGGGGAATTACTTACAGAATTTTCAAAATAAATAAAAATATTTTTGCAAACATTTGTCAAACATTTTGAAAATATATATTGCAAAAAAAATAGAAAGATTTTTTCAAAAATATTTTTCAAATAATTTTTACAAACTTTTACAAACATCTACAAAGAGCTTATTTTTCAAATAGTTCGGAAATATTTTACAAAGATTTTTCAAAATATTTTATAATCATTTTTCATATCATTTTGCAAAATAGTTTCAAACTTGTTTTACAAACATTTTTTCAATTTTTTTACATATTTACAATAGTCTATTTTTATAGTTTATTTTTTTAAACCATTACCCATTGTAGTATATTAGCCACTTTGTTGAAAATAAAGTATGAGTTATGTCTAACATATATATAGCATATATACGACCCCATATACTTATCTCAAACTATGTTTTCATAGTGATCGAAGAGGAAAAAAGGAAGATATAACTCATGCTAAGTATAAAAAAGCTTATACTGCTATGATTGAATAAAATAATGAGAAGTCGATCGTCCTCTCCTATACTTAGGATCGGTTAATCCTAGTATAACACAATGTACACAAAGTAGGGATGATCGAGGATTAGAATTCACATAAATCAATGACTCGGCTTGTCTCCCCCTATACGTAGAGTAAAATATCATTAAGAATAAAAACGGATTACCAACAAGATAGAAGACAAGTGAGAGAATAATGAAGATTATTCAAATGCACTCATCCCCCCACTATACTTAGGATTTGATCATCTTGAGTATAACACAAACGAATGAGATGACTGAAATAATAGGAAGAATGAAAGAATTGAAAAGGAATTAAAAGAGAAAAAAATAATCAAAAATGTTTTTAGATGCACCATCTGAATCTTCTGATGTTATAGATGGGAGATCTTCATCGAGTATCACATTGATCGAGTTGACAATAGACATGATCATATCATGCTCAAAATACAGCTTCAGCAACTGTTCGTTGACCGTAAATGGTTGTATGTCAAATGACAATTCGGACAAAACAATGCTTCCATTGTCATGCACAATTTTCACAATGAAGGGTCATGTCCATTTGCTCTTTAATTTGCATAAGAACATCTTCAACTTCGAATTAAATAACTACACCTTATGTCTAGGCTCAAAAGTATTTCGTCTGATATGCTCGGCATGATAATGTTTGACTTTCTCCTTGTATATAAGGTTGTTATCGCATGTGGAGTCTCAAAATTCCAAGAGTCTGTCTATATCTGTCTTTCGGTTCTGACCACCTTGATGTGAGTCCAAGTTATAGATGTTCGTTGCCCATAAAGATTTGTGAATGAGTTCAACCAGAAGATGGCATGGCTTTCCATAACCAAACGATAGGAAGACATGCTGAATGAAGACTTGTAGGAGTCTGATAAGCCCATAGAACTGAGTCCAACAATTGAGATCAACTCTTCCTATTTAGCCAAACAAGTTTCTGTAAAATTGCCTTAATCTCCCTATTTGATAACTCAACCAAGCCATTCGACTATAGGCGGTAAGGAGATTTGACACGACGATGTCGTACTCCATCATAAGTTTTTTGACCTCTTTATACACAAAATCAATGCCGCTGCTGCAAATTAAAATATTTAGAATCCTGAAACACGAAATAATGTTGTCCTTAAGAAAGTGATACAATACGATATCCGCGGATCGGACGAGAATAGCCTCCACCCAATGACTTATATTACCAACAACAAGCATGATGTATTCGAATACTCGACTATTAGGAAATGAGCTCATAAAGTTAATGCCCTGTTGAACCGAATTTTGAGGAGGTTGTGTTAATTCACAAGGCGAATCAACACTCGTTGAGTTGACCTCACACGAAATACAAATTCAAACAAAAATTAATCCACAACACATAAATCAATCAATGAAGAGCAATATGTGGAGTTAAAATTTATTATGACTCTACAAAAATGTGTACAGTGCAAGTAGTGTAGAATGTCGAATACAAGAAGCAAGAGGTAGATCGGGGCAATAAGTGCTCAAAAATAAATGTCATGTGTTTGTCTATATGTATTTTTGTGGGTTTTAAATTTTATATTTTTATTTGATTTTTAGATTTTTATATTTTGGTTTTTTAATTTTTGGATTTTTTATTTTATTTTTATATTTTATATTTTTATTTTTTCTTTTTCTTTTATAAAGGATATAAAACAATACCGAATATTTATATACAAGAGAAGTAAGAAAGAGATAAAAGTATACGAAAAAGTCAAATAAAAAGAAATAAAATGTTTTTATTCTTTTCATATTTTTATGATGTTTTAGTGATTTTTCTGTATTTTTGCTAATTGTTATGGTATTTTTAAAGTCGAAAAATACTTAAAACATGGAATAAAATAATTATAAAAAATTAAAATGTAGATGAAAAATATCAAATAGAGTCAAAAAGTCTCCAAATTAAATTTAATATGTAGGTAATAATATAGAGAAAGTTCAGAGACAGAAAATAGATTTTTAGGATTTGTTATGGATTTTTTAGATTTTTATAGAGATTTTTAGAGTTTTTCTATTTTTGATTTTCTATCATATTTTTTAGTGGTTTTTATTCTGGAAGTTAAAGACACAAAAATACACAAAAAAAGATTTTTTTTTTGGAATTTTTTCAAATTTTTTTATAATTTTTATATATTTTTTAATGCAAACAGAGATGAAAATGCATGTTTTGATTTTTTATAAATAATACAAGGTTCCAAAAATATAAAATAAAAATATGGCATTAAAGAGTGATGCAATAGGAACTAATGCCTATTTTTATGGGGATTTTGAATTTTACAAATGCATGAAACAAATGCAAACAACAAAGAGAAAATACAAACTACAGGGGTATTTTTTAAAATATGTAAAAGTCAAGGGGCCTGAGTGTAAATTTCCCACAAAATTATAACTAAACAAGAAATTAATGGACCAATTAGAAATCACCAAAAACCCAAGGTTATCTCTGCAAAAATGCCACAGACCATGTGCCAGAACACATGCCTTGTAGGGACACAAATGTAATTTTTAAAAAACCTGAGGAGTGATTTGCAAAATATCCAAAAATTTAAAATTGTACATAAAAATTTGATGATTAAAAATAAATATGCAAACCCACAGGGGGTCCACTACAAAAAGAACAAAGTCACGTGCATGAGGCACGTGACCTGACGTGGTGCAAACCCAATGGTAAATGCGTGAACTGCAAGGCGGTTTTGCAAATTATACAAAAAAATAATACGACCAATGAAAGATTATATCTTAATAATTGAATACAAAAATAGCGAGGGCTTGAGTATGAATTACCCACGCCTAGTGGATCGTACTGCGCAACGCCCCTCACTTGCACACGTATCAGTACGAGGCGCGATGATACCCCTTCGTAGAGGAACAGTTGTGATTAGACGGCTCTGAAGATCCGACGGTTGATGCAGAGACTGATCCAACAACAGCTGCTCTTCACGACGAATGGGCAGTGATCCAACAACAAAGGAGAAGCTTGGATGATCCAATGAAGAACTGGTCCCCGATGAGATTCGGATGGGTGATCCGCACTCCTCCGACGACTAGAAGCTCCTCCAATAGTCCGCACCTTCCTGGAAGCCTCCTCGAGCAAACAGCGATTTCAAAATGGTGGTAGACCGCCTGAGCACCGCCACGGTGGTCGTAGAGGGAGGAGAGCTCCATGAGGCTTGGGCTTCAGCAAAAGCGACCCTCAGAAGGGTCCCTTGGCACCTGGGATCTGCAAATGACGGACCAAGAATGACAGTAAAAAGTTCTCAAGGCAAGCGAGGTGCGGGTGGAACGTGGATGGCATTAATGGATGGTTCGTCGGAGCGGGCTCTGAGGAACCTCCTTGATCGAGGTTACAATTGAATCATGCACCAAAATCAAAAAGAAAAGACACTTAGAAATCATGCACCATATTTTTAATGATTTTTGGACTGACACTAAAATATGATAAGGCAAGCAAAATATAATTTTTTTGGAATTTTTCAAAACGTTTTTATAATTTTTATGGATTTTCTAATGCAAACAGTGTTGAAAATGCATGTTTTTGATTTTTAATAAATATGAAAATGCAATAAAAATGCAATGCAAAAAATAGAGTGAATTAGCAAGCAAACAGGAGCCTATGATAAATTTTTGGTGATTTTTAGCAATTTAAAGATGCATGAAATAAATAGAGACAACATCAAGAAACTACACTACTAGCAAGGACATAAGTGCAAATAAGCAAACATCCAGGGGCCAAAGTGCAATTTCTACGCAAAATATACTACTGAATATTGCATTTAATAGACCAAATAAGAATTTCAACACCCGTGGGGGCGTGCCTGCAAATAACCCAACCAAGCGCGTGACTAGCACGCGCCTGGGAAGGGTGTAAACGTAATATTTCAAAAAGATGAGGCCCTTAATACAAATATTCCAAAAGTATTCTACTGCAAGTAGAAGTTCTGGTACTAAAACTAAATCCGCAAAACCTAGGGGTTCGGCCTGCAAAAATGCCAAGTCACGTACACAGATGCACGTGACCTGGCAGGGACCCTAAAGGAAATAGGCGAAATATCGGGGGGCAATGTGCAAATATTATAGAAATTATAAAAGAGCAGATGAAAGTTGTAAGATTAAACAATAAATACGAAGAGGAGGCAGGCTATACATGCAAAATCCCCCCCAAGGGCGCAATCCAACGGTGCGGCTTATTTCACTTATCCACGTGGCAGTTTCAGGGCGCACGATACGTCTTCGCGTGTGAACGACCCAGATTAGGTGGTTGATGTCGATCCAACGGCTGGGGCCTCACAAAATCTGATGGATGCTACTCCTCAGGAAGATTGGGCTCGATCGGACGGCTATCAAGCCATCTGGAAGAACACGCGAGGAACAACGCGCTGATGAGCTTCGAGCGGCGATTCCAAGTGAATCCGGCTGCTTCTGGTTGTAGCTCGTGGTGCAAAAACTCCCTGGGGAGGTGCTCTATCGACTGGAGGTCTTAGAAGGGCCGGAGGATGTCCGACGCTCGCCCGCGAAGTCGGAGGAGCCGCAGCCCCCCAGATATCACCGGCGAACTCCAAAGCAAATGCTCCAGGCTCGCTTGAAGTCTAGTGACCTGCAAAAATACATGAAGGAGTCAGGGGCAAACTGCCCTGACCCCGCAAGGAGGTGGAAACGGTGGAGAACGACGAGTACAAGGTGGAGGTCGTGGCCGGAGGAGCGCTCCGGCGAGGGTGGAGATGATGCGATTTGATCGATGGAAAGCGATGATTAAGGATGCTACGTGTTCCTATGATTACAGAGAATAGAAGAGGTATGAAAAGAAGAGAAAACAAGTACCTCAAAGGCCTAGGTCTGAGGTCGGAAGTACCTCAACAGCGAGGCTCGCCGGAGGTGTGGAACTCGCCCAAGTCCACAACGCTTCGCCTCCTTGAAGAGCTGACACTGGAGCTGTCACCTCCAGGTCTCAAACGCGAGCCGAAGGGGGAATAATCGGGACGAAAATGGGGTTAAAACTTGGCTTTGACAGGGTCCAGACCTCGGTCAGAGAGTTGACCGAGGTCAACCAACGGAACTCTCTGGTTGGTCCACGTGGACCAACCAGAAAATTCCTTGGCAAAAAAACCTTGTAAAATCAATTTAAAATAGTAAATGGTTTTATTATTTTTAGGTTATAAAATAAAAAATGTTTATTATTTTATAAAATATTTTATGGTGATTTTTAATTATTTTTATGAGGTATAATTTTATAAATTACCTTTTATAGCCTTTATATGTATATATATCTATATATTTTATTCTTTTATTTTTATTTTGTGATTTTAATTTATTTATTTTTGTTTATTATTTTATAAAATTATAAAGTATGTTCATACACTTAAAAATATTTTTATTCTGTTTTTCTGATGTATTTTGTACATTTAATAAAATAAAAGTAGTATTAATATAGGTATGTATATAGGTCATATACCTATGTATAATATACAAGTATTTTATTTTATGTTTTCTTTGAGTTTTTATTCTTATTTTATTACTCATATATATTATAAATAATATTTGCAATATTATAAAAATATGAAATTATAAAAATAATGAATAAATAATAAAATGAATATTTTAATCTGTACAAGTATACAAGTAGGGTCCAAAACTCAACTTTCAAACCGTAACTCCGAAAAATACAAAATCACTGCCATTAAATAGCTTATTTTATACTATATACAATTAAAGGTGAGTTTTATGTATTTGGAGTTTTTATTTGTGAGATACGGGTCTGGGAAGTTGGGCTTCTGGAATCTTATTCAGACCATAACTTTTTATCTGTACATTATTTTTCAGGTGAAATCAATTTTGTATTTTTCTATATGAAATTATCTAAAACTTTCATGTACAAAGTTTCTTTATTTGAAGTACAAAAAATGGAACCAAAAATAGGTCCCAAAAATGAATAAAGAATGAAGGAAAATAAAAGGTATTTTTATTGTATTTTGACCCTTATCTCCCCCTACTTTATTCCTTGTCGACCTATTCATCTAGATGCCTAGGTCTCAGGGTTTTGGGTCATAAAATATTTACAATATTTTATTCTTTTTCTTTTCTTTTATTTATTCTATAATTTTGGATTTAATTACAGTATTTTATACACTATTTACATGTACATGCATGAATGCTAAGATGCTGGATTTAATGCTATTTACACGCATTTACTAAGGTTTTTGATGTCAAAATGATAGAATAAAGATGATGAAATGTGGCCTCATCATGGGCTCACCCTCAGTCGGCCGAAATCTTCTCAAACCACTTTGATCAAATCGACCCGATACAATAATGCACTAAGTAAATTAAGAACAAATATGCCAGACGTACACTAACCATGGAGGAATATTTCAATGGTTATTTTTTTGGAAACTCGATTGTCAACACCTCGCTCCGAGGACCTACACCTTCACAAACTATGAAGACCAAAGTGCCCATTTCGGTTGCTCCTTCATCTAGAAAAAAAGTCACATTCGACATGCCGGAAAAGGAATCGTCTGATGATTCCTCATCAGCTCTGGACAAGATGATCCTCATGAGTGAAGCTGGTTCAATAGCTCTAAAACCCTATTTGAGAAAGAATCCAAACACTGATTCTCGTTGGACGACTCATGTTCCTTGTTATTATTCATCCCGAGTTGATTCTCCTGATCTCATTAAATATACTGGAATAATTTCTTATCAGCTGACTGAGATTGGTGATTTAGAGTATTCATCATCCAAGGACGAATTACATGATCCCAAGAAGGAACAAATTCTAAGAAAACAAGTGAGCAACTGAAGAACAAGAATATATGGAGTATCTCCACTAAAAATACTCTTCATCTGAGGATAACTCCGACGATGGTTGGCTTTCATCTGATTCATACACCTCATCTACTCTCCAGCATGATCATTCTAAGAATAATAATGATCATAGCTGGGACTCATATTGTTCATCTTCTTCTTATCGTTACGATCTTCCACCACATGCTCACAAAAGGATCAGCCGAAAATCGTCTTAATCATCGGCTACCCTCCCCTCCCTCCTGACCCCATCAGTTCCCTTGTACATCTTCTTCCTTTACTTAGGCCAAGGACTAAGTATAGGGGGGTCCGATGCCATCTGTACATACCACTCTCCTCATCCAATCCTTCTCACGATCACCCCATTTTCACCCTTCTTCCGTACTTAGGCTGACCAGAGCCTAAGTATAGGGGGGACCTGATGCCATCTGTATATACTCACTCCATCCACTTCTTCCATCATCTGCCTCATTTTTCACTCTTCTTCTGTACTTAGACTGTCTACAGCCTAAGTATAGGAGGCAGGCTGATCTCTATTTCCTTTTTTCACTCTCTTACGCTTAGTCCGAGCTATGTCTTCTTTGTGCTTCTTAGGCTCTGCGGATATACCACTCGCTAAGTATAGGGGGTGTATATATATACTGTGTATATATTTTACCCTTATAAAATCTTCAAAAAAAACATTAACAAAAAAATAAAAAAAATGAGTTTTGCAACTAACACTGACTGTGTCCAATTAAATTTTTTTGAAAAATAGATTCTTATTTATTTTTGCATTTAAAAAATATTTTTTAAAAATATATCTAAAAAAAGAGAAAGAAGTCACATATTTAAAAAAATGTGTTTGCAGAGTTCACGCATCTTCACTTCATCCAACATTTTCATGCATCTGTGAAAAGTCCTTGGGTTTTGAACCAAGTTTTGAGCAGAAACCGAGAGTGGTTTGGACTTGAACTTAATCCACCTAATTTTCAGAGGGACTTAACCAAGAAAAAGGATTTTAAAAGCTTCAGGTCTATGGCTTAATTCTTCAAGTTCTAGATGACAATGTGCAACGTTTGACTCTTAGTGTCTAACATGGTCTCTTCATTCTGGGTACAACTCCGGAATAAGGAATTAATTTATACACTCGCACTATGCACTTAGCTCAACTCATATGGGGTGTTAGAAGACTGGGTGAGTTTCTTTTCTAGTAGCGCAAACATCTAAAGATCAGAGTACAAGTTGAAATAAAGCTTCAGAAAATGGATGGAGGGCTGGGCACAATTGTTTCTAAGACCCCAAAAAATGTATGGAAAAAAAGATTCCATATCCATAGGGGCACAACAACATTCGTGCAAGAGCAACCAAAAGTCCAAACAAAAAAGAAGAAGCCTACCACCAAATAAATATTTGACCAAAATGTCCAAGCTTCAAGTCAGCCTGCAGATGTGGAGACTCAGCTACACTGGCCATCTTCACAAGGAGAGGTGACTATATTGGTCACTCCCCAGTTCTTTTCCCCTTCTTCTATTCTTCTTCCCATTTCGATTGTGAACACAACACGACAGACCTTAGAAGGAAATACCTAACTCCCCAAGGATGAGTTATTGGAGAGGAGGTTTGCATGGTAGTCTACCATTTTGTATGGGAAGAGCTAAAACCTTTCACTTATATGAGTCAATTGTTCAATGTTCATGGGGTATTCTTTGGGAGGAGAATTGATCTAAGATGACTTCTAAGATGAACTGTGACAATGATTTGTAGAACTTGGAGGCTATTTATTTTCGGACTCGCCACACGACGAGGTCTAGAGGGCTATCACCCCTCTGTTGCTACTCCTCTGATGAGGATCAGCCGAGCTTCCTCGAGATCACGTCAGCTTGAGTGGAGGAGAAGACCTCGAGAGCTCCTCTCCGAGCTCTCCCATCTCTCATGCTAAACACCTCTCAAGTAGTATCTTTTGTTCTCCATCCTCTCCTCCCCTCGTCCTCCTCCTCCTTCTTCCTCAATTTCTTCAATTCCTTAGTTACTACGATTCTTCCCCAATTTTCGTCATCGCATTCTACCTAATTCTGATTCGATCCAAAACCTCCAATCCATCGTTGGCCACTCCCATACCGCATCTCCTCCTTCCATCTTCCTGTTCGACCCATTGCAGTCGAGATTGTTTCAGCTCTGTCTTAGCCCGCCCCTCGATGTTGATCACAGAGCACGTCCGAGCCCAACATCTCCATTTCGGGCGACGCATCTCCACCGCCAACAACCAATTGACTAGACTTGCACCACCTCTCCTTCTTCGTTGTCATCCACCTTCGCTCACTACTAGTGCCTCGCCACTAACTCCGCATCGATCGCCCCTCGGCCTACTTCCGCTCTGACGACCCACGACCATGTATCAACCATCAGAGGGCCTCCACCTCCCAAGGATCTCCAGTCATCGTCTCCATCCAAATTTCCCTCGAGCAGCAACAAAATTCAAGCATCGAACGAAGGAGGTGATCTTCCTGGTGTGGAGCTACAAGATCCACACGATCAAGAACACGACTGATCACAACTGTCCATCTTCTCCCAAATTCTAGCTGTGGGATTAAGCCTTCATGGACGATCCAGATCAAAAGGCAGCTTCGGATCTGAGCCAAGTGCCTTAAGCATTCCTAAAGCAAGCTAGCACGACCACGTGGAGGCCCGCATTAAATCATCTCCCTAGCCAAATCACCTTCACTCGCCTAGAACGTACCCTTCTGGGTCTTTTGCATCCTAGCCCTCTGAGCTCCAAAGAATTACAAGAAGGTCCCCCACCGACAAACTACATGTGCACCTCACGTGATATCTGGGATAAATTGCACCAACACCCCCAGAGCTTCCAAGAATTACATCCATGTCCTGCCTAGGTAAATTATGAAGAAGGACTAGCATAATTTGCAAATTACAAACCGATCCCTCCTCAAGGGTATATCTGCTACTTTTTATTTATTTTAATTACTATTTAGTTCATGAACTTCATATTTATTTTAATTACTATTTAGTTCACGAACTTCAGATATTCATATCTTGAGCATTATTTATTGGAATTTGACATTCTTGGTGTCGTTTTAAAGATTATTTGATTCGTTATCATATTAAACACCGAGATTCGATCTTTGAGAGTATTTGAAATTCATTTGTGGAGATCATTTCCTATATGTTGAGCATTATTATTCTAATCCATTGATTGTCCTCACTCAATAAATTGTTCATTAATTTAGGGATTTATTTCAGGAGATTAATCTATGCTTAATTGAATAATTGTTTGATTTAATTATTGAGGATTATACTAATCATTTGGTGGCTTGACTTGGTTTGATTGCTCACATTACATCATCATTTACATTCCACCGTTTTGTATCATTTCCGCCATCATTTAAAAATCAACAAAAATATTACATTTGTTTATTCATTTTCCATCACATACCATATCATTATTTCTTGTATTAAAAATATTTTGTAGACACATACATCACGTTTCTTCTTTTTGCAAGTAATTACATCTTTAAACAAAATCAATAAAAGCTCAAAAAGATAAAATAATGCCAAAAAATTATTCTTCATCCCTTTGAAATCCTAATTTCTAGATTATTTAGAGATTAATTTTGAATCATATTTTTGCCTCCTTGAGTTCGATCCTGGATCTTGCTCAGGTTAAATAAACAATAAAATACCGTTGCATTAATTGATTAATTAATTGTGGTCATTTCTTGATTGATTCCGATTTCCCGACTACATCACGACAACACATATGCAACAATTAATTTGCAACAACTTGTCAAGATACAACTCCTAATTATGGAAAATTTTGGAGAGGTAAAAAAATACTTAATTTAGTTGGTACTTTTTTTACCTGCATGCTTATGATCAATCACATAAAGTCATTCGGATATTGGAAGACTTGTTGGGAGTATGTGCATCGGATTTTGTATGTTAGAGTGCTTAAAATTAACAGTCATCATTCGAATATCAAGATGGCTTAGTATGAAGTGTTGCATAGAAGATCTTGTAGATCACATTCTCACTGGAATGATGTAGGTAGGACATACTTTGGGGCTAAATCTAATGACCAGTAAGGAAGAGTATATAAAAAAAGATATGAAAAGAATTCACGATATATGATATGTCTCTTTAATAAGAAATTTCGAGGATGATTTTTTTATGGTGGTAGATTGTAACAATCAAGATTTTCCACAAAAAATTAAATACTCTATTTTCCTCCAACTAAATTTCCATTTATCCCTATTTTACCATTATTGCATTATTTAATCGTCAGTTGAACGTGATTTATCAATACATTGATTTTCCTCATTGACAACTATTAAAAGACCATAAGGGACTAAGATTCCAAAGTCAATGCTTCCTCTCCTACACTTATGTTAGAGAAAGAGAGAGTTAAAGAAAGATCCTTACCCGTAGGTTTCTCAAAAATGAAGATACCTACATAAGATCGGAGGAGAAGGGTACGGATACATGATTGGAAGAAGTCACGTTGACTATGATGGGGAAAGAAAAATGTTGACCTGAGGTATATATCGATCTAGGATTACAATTTATAAATATATGTATCGAACAATATGAATGTTATATTGTAAGTAAGGCAACTGTCGCGAGTACGTGTTTTTTTAATGAAATTGCGTAGATGGAATTTCTTTCTCGGTGTTGCTAAAGAATCCTAAAGGAATCATGGATTTTAGGTTTCAAAAACATTAACATGTTAAATCAAGAAGCATAATGTTATTACAATGCAAACAATAAACATTGAAAATGTGCACCCTTCAAAAAAAACATAAAACACGCTGAGGAGATTTGATCCAATGTTGCATGTGTAGTGATTCACACACTTAACTACCAACAAAATCTATATGCTAATGTTCATAGCATCTTAATAATATAAGATAAAATGGCATTGGATTTAATCATAAAAGAGGAATTTGGATGTAGAAAATTAATGGAAGGAGATAGTTTGACGACCTTTAATATATGTATAGATGACAAAGGGTAAAAGAGAAATTTGGATGTAGAAAATTAATGGAATGAGGTGGCTTGACAACCTTTAATATATGTATAAATGAGACATGTAATCATAAAAGAGGAATTTGGATGTAGAAAATTAATGGAAGGAGGCAGTTTGATGACCTGTAATATATATTATATATATATATGACAAAGGGTAAAGAGAAATTTGGATGTAGAAAATTAATGGAAGGAGGTGGCTTGATGACCTTTAATATATGTATAAATGAGCCATGTTCTCATTGGCATAGTCACCAGTGACAAATTTGACTATCCCAATTGTATTAACTTGCTTTTGTAGGTACTTTATTTTTTATTATGTCTCATTTTTATACTTTTTGTATTATTTAGTATTTTTATTATAATATACTTTAATATCCTTTACACAATGTATGAACGCAATTTTCATATGATGATGAACATACAACTACTTGGTTTGATTTCTTAGTGGTTTTAAGTGTTGGATGACTAGGTACTTGTTGATTTTAACTAGCATCATGCTGATAATATATATGATATGGATTAGTATGAATGGAGTATTAAGCTTACACAGAGAGTCTTTCTAATTAACTATAACTTTATAAAATTATCAATGTTGTAGGCTTGAATTTGTATTTGAATAATAAGATTTCAACAATCAATTTTTGAAATAGTAAAACAGTAACCATATTGAAAATTCAATTTAACTGAAGTTAATGTTTATAGTCAATTTACACGAGGTCTTATATGGAAATGCTAATATAAATGGTATGAAACCTAATGAAATAATAAACAAAAATTCAACTCCTAACCTAGTCTTCCAAAAACAATCCTCAATTCCCGTTGTCCGAGTCGACCTCTTTTAATCCATTTTTAATCTACATATTTACTTATTCATTTCACATTTTCATATCATGTTTTGTTCAACATATATTCAATGGACAATATATGAAAATCATCAGTGATATGTATTGTAACATTCATGGTTTCGATTTCCGGTCCGTTATTGACAAAAATTGACATTGACAACTTGTTGAGCTTAGGCCTAATTGAACTTGTTCATGACAACCCAAAATGTTTAATCTCAAGTTGTCAATTAGTAATTCACATCACTTGTCACGCACATCCAAACGGATTTAGAGGGGAGCAAGGAGGGGCACATGCTCCCCCCTAATTTTTTAGATTACATAATATATATTTTGGAATGAAAAATAATCTTAATTTCTTAAGTATAAATCACCTTTTAGAATTTTTGAGGGTAAAATGTATACATCCACCCCCTTCGTTTCTTTAGGGGGAAATGACTAATCTTTAACGGTAGATATATATCTTTTACTACCTAGAAATAGTAGGTTTTACCTTGGATCAACCTGTTTGGATAATTTTCTAAACTGATCAACTTATAATAGATCTCTACCTAAACTATTTTTGGAATATCCCATTTTTTAGGAACAACCTATAGAAGAGATTGGATTTTATCCAATCTCATTATCATATATATGTATATATATATGAGGTTTACTTCTCGATCTTATAAAATTAAAGTTTCTAAAAAAATCATTTATTATGAAATCTCGTATATTAATCATTAGTCCTATTATTATTAAGTGGTCAAACGCATAGATATCTTGATCAATGTATTTTTCTTCATTAACATATTAATATTTCTAGTTGTTGGCAATAACATGTATAAAATATGTATTTTTATATTTTCAATTTGATACAAATATGGAAAAAATGTAAAATTAATCAAAATCTAAAGACTGAATTGAAAAAAATGAAATATTATAATATGTCTGTTTAAAAAAAATAATATAAATATCATTCATAAAATAATCTTGACAGTGCAGAACATATATAATATCAATTTATGTAAAATCATATAAAAACATACAATTGATTAAAAAACAAGTTCAAAATAAACTATTATTTACATGAAAACTATCAATGATATAATTTATCATTCACAACTATTGTTATATAATGAATAGAGGGGGTATCAAACTCATTTGCATATATCTTATATGTTCATCACCTCCCAGCCACTCATTTATCTTGAAACTTTAACTTGCACGTGTTCCAATGGCAGTGCCACTTGCACTCACCCATCTCAATACAGATAAATGGTTAAGAAGGCGATGAACACATAAGCGACATACAACTCAACAACATACTCCCTTTTTCCTAGTGAATATGATCACGCCATAATTGATAGATATATATTTTTTAAACCTTGTGCCCTCCTCAAAAATATTCTGGCTCCGTCCCTTCCCACATCCACACTTCCTAAGTTCTATGTATGGGACTATGTTTGACATTGGATATTACAACTTCTTACATTTATATTTGCAACGTACTTGTGGCAATGACCATCACTTATTCCGAGACAACGACAACCGCATGTTTTGGGTAGCTTTTTTCTGCTATCTCTTTGTAAGGTGGCTCCACCTCTCGGGTAGCCCTTTCTTCTATAAGAGAAAATTTGGCTCTGATACCATTTGTAACTTCCATGTCTTAAGTCATCGAGGAAAATTGACCCAAACAACTTATTGAATTCGAGCCGAAATGGATTTATTGACAATCACAAAAAATGCTCAAGTTCAAGTTGTCAATTATTAATGCCCACCAATTAATACACTCTTAAGTTTCGTAAATTTTAAATGTGAGACTATGTTTGAAAAATAGGATGTTACATATATCTTATTTTGGAACATTCATTCCTATACGGATAATCTACCACATTTTTTCATTTGTATGTCATGTTTATTAGAATCTTTATCTGACTTCAGAAATTAATATTAATATGTTTTAAAACTTGAAATATAAAGAATTTTGTAAAAACATGCAATAGCAGACGCTGATTTTGTTTGCAACTAGTAATAAGAGAGAGAGTTGAGTTGGTGTAATTACCATAGTGCCCTTGACCTGGGTGGTGACGTGCGTCTTCTGGCCATCACCGAGGGATTTGCAGAGGCCGAAGTCTGAAACCTTAGGGAGGAGATGGTCATCGAGGAGGATGTTGTTTGATTTCACATCTCGATGGACTATGGGAGGGTCCGCCAGCTCGTGCAGATACGCCAGTCCCCTCGCCGAGCCCAACGCCACCCTCAACCTCCTCCTCCAGTCCAATCTCACCCCCGATTTCCCTGCAATACAGGATCGATGATCTTACTTCAAACTCATCGCACTTGTGTCATAAGGTATTACTGTCAGCGTTTCTCCCTTCTTTCCCGTCTTCTTTTCTGTTTTTTTACGCAAGAAAGCGCATTCATGGATGTTCCATCCGACGAGAAAACTTAAAATTCTTTGTTGGGGAAATAGGTTGATACCAGTAAATCATCTGTCGTGTTCATGTTGTTGAAACTGTGAAAAAGATGACGAAGGGGTCCATTTCATTACATGGCGATGCATGCCAAAATACTGCAGTTTACGTTCGAGACAAGTTGGTGGCTCTGTGTTGTAATAAAAAAGGTATTATTGGTGAGGGTAGAGAGAGAAAGATTGCCTATCTTCTCAATTTGGCCGGATCAATTATTTGTATTTCTGCTGCAAAAGTTCTTGCTTAGAAAATCGAGCTAACGGGTGGCAGGAACTTGCGATCGACTATTCTACCACTCACTGATTCGTAGTAATGATCATCCTCAAACAAAATATGTCGATTTGAATACATCTTGATTTTTTTGGCCTAGCAAATGTTTCTGGCTTTAGTCTATTAGCTATCGCCAGACCTCGCATGAGAATGCAGTTTTTGTTAGTTTTAATTTAAAGTCTAGTTGAGATACCGTCTTAAGCCATACCTGAAAGACTTTCTTTGAGATTCCCGTTCGGAATGTACTCGTAAACAAGCATCTGCTCTCCTTTATCAAAAGAAAATCCGACCAACATGACAAGATTCCTGTGATGAACCCTCGATAACAACTCAATCTCTGTCTTGAATTCCATGCCTCCTTGCAATGCTCTCTGTTCCGCTCTCTTAACCGCAACGAGTTGCCCATTTTCCAGCACTCCTCTGTATACCTGGAAAAGGAAAATATTCATATTTCTTTTCATAAAAAGTTGGAATTGTTGTTTGACCATATTTTATGCATTTATTTATTTTATTATTGATTCCCAGATACAACAAAAAAAAGCCCTATTGAGGAGGTTTTTTTTAAAACCTGGTTTTGCCAGCCCCGGTAGCTGTTATATTCCATCATCAAAAAGGAACCTTACGCTTCAAGGGGAGTTACAACCGGCTTAACTACAGCCCCATACAGCACTACCATACAAAAAACAAAGAACCTGACCCAACATCGACCCACCCCCAGAAACAACAACGAACAAAAACTGGCAACCAACAGTCCCATAAGTTCATCAACAGCAATATACAAACACAGCCCTTCATCAAGACCACAACCAATCCTTCAGCAACATCTCAGTCGGCAAACTATCCTCACACAAACAAGAACTACTCCCAGCAGCATCATGTTCCCTTCCAGCAAATCAAGGATCAGCTTTTGAAGACTTAAAAGTGATTGAGAACAACCTCACAACCAGAGGAAGTATGCCTCACAACATTGCAGGCAGAACACTCCGGTATGTCTTCATAAACCAACTCCTGATTAAGAGTTCTCCCATCCACCTCTATTTCAATGTGCCTCATCAACTGGGAAGATATATCCAGTTTCACACATACTTTTGCGACTCCGGGTTCCTCAAACATATCAGTGATAAATCCTAAAGATAGCGATGGAGCGAAGGAGGCGTGAGAGACTCCGGTGGGAGCTCCGGGCGGGAGAGAGCAGGTGGAAGCAGCTTTCTGGAGTTCGGGAGAGCCAGAAGGTTTTGGTGGAGGTGCCTGAGGGTCGTGGGGGCCATAAGAAGGGCTCGGGAGAGTTAGATGGTGGCTGGAAGGTGGTTAGGGGGAGAAGGGCCGGGCGGCGCAAGGCTGGGGGGCACACTCCTCGCTCGTTCCCCAATCCGTTCGGTAAGGGACGCTATAGGTGTGGTGCTCTGTTGCACTGGGCTCGTCATTACCAGGAGCCAATCCGCCGCTTCCGGTGTCATCATCACTCTCATAGGTCCCGTAATTATCCACTAATCAAGGGAGACCCTCAAGGTGCGAGGGGCTTCAGCGTGTTGGTTGGTGAAGGAGGCGTACCGTGAGAAGCCCTGTGACGGGGTTCGGCAGATGTCGGCATAGTCTCCGCGACGCAATTCAAAGGAGATGTCGTGCGGCTATCGCCATGGCGGATGATGGCAAGAGGATTAACGACAATGGAGTCCAGGGAGCTGCTATGCTGGACGAGAGAGGGGCGGATGCAGCTGAGATGGCGCAGGCTGGGGATATCGGTTGGTGTGTGACAACCAAGGTCGGTAGGTCACATTCGTCTCTTAGGGATACCGGTATGTGTATGAAGTCTTGAGGATTTTCGAGAATTGCTCGACGGTGTGGTGGAGGTGACAGCAGTCGAGACCTCGAGCAGTCGCCCGAGAGAACCGCTGGATCCCATCATTATGGTGAAAGAACTCCTTGAGGAAATGCTGGGCTGGAAGAAGCTCCACGTTAGAGGGAAGCAGATGCACATTCAATCATTCATTTGGCCGAGACAGATCAAGGAGATCGTGACGGAGAACAAGAAAGGGACCAAGCGACTGAGATAAGGGGCTTTAGGTCAGGCGGACGCTCATCCGGCAACGAAGGGGCGATCCCAACCACGGTGCCTCCGGGGACCAGGACCGGCGAGACTGATGAGACACATGCGTCGGGGGTGGCTCCTCGAACCGTGCACGAGAGTTGGGGAGAGGGATCGACGGAAGTCAAAGAGGAGCAACCAACAGGGGCTATCCTTCCCTTCTCACGGGGAATCCGCTTCGACACTTTCAAGGAGACCGGGAGTGCGATTTTCCAAGAATATCGGTGGGTGGGGACAAGCCCTTGGCTAAGACTTCATTAACTAGATCCCTGGGACTGACATATCCTCCAGATCCGGACATACTTCGAAGTCTGGAAGCATCGGGTCGACCTGAAGGGGGCCTCGATGTGCCCCGAGTAGTGGCGCTGGGCTCATCTGGACATGCGCAAGCCCATGGAATGGATCGGTCTCATGCCCAACCCATCCAGGAGTGTGTTGCGACGACACAGAGATGATCATCGGATGAAATGACCAAGAGAGGATGGATGGAGCTCCCATCGAAAGAAAACCGCGATGGTCCCTCGCAGGAAGAGGGAGGAAGCGCAGGTCAGGCTGGACAGAATGAAGCCCAGGGAGGTGAGGGGATTCATGGCAGCATTGAAAAACTAACCAGAGCTGCCCAGCCAATTGGCGAGGGTATGTAGGTAATGGGAGAGGAGGAGCCGGCCCCATCTGCGGCCTTCCAGGAAGACAACCCGGAAGGGAGCTGACCTCAGCGGGCCTCATCAACAGACATCCAGGGAGGCAGCACGACGGTAGCGAAAAGCGGTCCGTTGCTGGCAGGAGTGACCGATGAGGCTCACCAGACCGCAGAACCTCGAAGAAACTCAGTGGAGAGAAAGGAAGCGAAGGTGGATGCACACAAGTATGGGGCTCGTTATGCCAAACGAGCAAGTAGCAGACGAGAGAGGAGATTGAGGCTGGCGGGGTGCACCGTGGGGGCAGAGAGAGAAGAATTCGAACAATGCATGATCTTGGGCAGGGGGACGTTACATACTTCCTCTAGCCGGTTCCATATTATAGACAGGGTGGTGGCAGAACGCCTGGGCTTGGTTCCACTGAGGAAGTCAACGCCTGATTTATGTCGATAAGAATCCTTTTATGGAACGTCAGAGGGCTGGGTCGGCCGGAAAAGCGGTTGGGTGTGAAAAATCTCATCTTGGAGGCTAAGGATGACATCTTCCTTCTTCAAGAAACCAATCTCTCAAACGGAGGGAACGCTGCATTGAGGGGTCGGGACGGGAGCAACCGATTTGCATCAGCACAGCGGCGGCTCATCGGCAATGGCAGCAAGATGGAGCATCCAAAGGCAATGGCAGCAAGATGGAGCATCCAAAGGCAATCTCAAAATGGAGGAAGCTTTTCGTCAACTTAGCACGATTACTGTTCTGACTGCTACTACTGGTCAGACCTCATCGGCAATGGCAGCATCCAAAGGCAGAGGTAGTTTTTCTTCCTTTCGTGGACATGGACCCCGTAATAGAGGGGGTCAGACCCGTCAGCCATGTACTAATTGTCATCGACTCGGTCATTCGAAAGATACATGCTATTCTAAGCATGGTTTTCCAGCATCAACATGAGTAGCAGATCAAGTTGAGACTCTGCACCTACGACTTCAGATCAGAGATTTGATGATCTCGTCACCAGACTTCGAGATATCATGCCTCCTGCATCATCTCTAGGAGGCCACTTACATGTGGCAACTTCTGCCTATGCTAGTACATATGCTTCTACTAGTACATCAGGTAGCCCCTATGCTTTTACATATTTTCATGGATCTGGGATGACAGAGTGGATTATGGACTCCGGAGCGACACACCATTTATGTGACGATAGAGAGCAGCTAACATCATATAGACAAGTCCCTCCAGGACGGACCGTAGTGATAGCTGGTGGGACTCACTCTCCAATTACAGGACAGGGGGAGATTTCCTTGATGCCTTCGATGCGTCTACAGAATGTGTTACATGCTCTAGATTTCTCTATGAACTTGTTGTCTATTAGCCAACTTACAAAGGATTTACACCATCGAGCTATATTTGACCTATCGTCTTTTGTTTTCCAGGACATCCTTACGGGCTGAGTGATTGGGTGTGGCTGTGAGAAGGGCGGACTTTATAGGATGGTTCACACACCTTTTGCAGGAGCATCCTCTCAATCAACCAGATCAGTCTCTCCCTATACGTGGCATCTATGTTTTGGTCATCTCCCTCTCCAGAAGATGTGTCGCATTTTGCTGCAGATTTCACCTGGTTCCTTATTTTAGTGTGAAGCGTGTCAGTTGGGAAAACACCATCAGTCCACTTTTCCCAGTCGTCAGAGTCGGAGTAGTAGCTCCCTATTTGAGTTGTTTCATGTTGATATATGGTGTCCAAGTCGTGTCCCTGATCATCAAGGACATTGTTTTTATCTTGTTACAGGAGACGATTTTTCTCGTTTGTCGTGAGTGTTTCTATTGAAAATAAATCTGAAGCAGGGGATGTGATCAAAACCTTTATTAATGAAGTGCGAAATGTTTTCTCTGCGTCTGTGAAATTTGTCAGGACTGATAATGCTTTGGAATTTTGTACTCATTCTATTTCATATTTTTTTCCTCCGCATGGTATAATTCATCAAACATCTTGTATTTATACATCTCAGCAAAATGGTGTTGCTGAGAGAAGGCACCGACATTTACTTGATGTCACTCAGACCATTCTTATTCAGAGTCATGCACCATACTCGTTTTGGGGTGATGTGGTTCTTACCGCATGTTATCTTGTGAATCATATGCATTCGTCTGTCTTGGGTGAGAAAATTCCTTTCTCTATAGCTTTTCCCTGAGAAGGAATCATTCTCTCTTACTCCTCGTGTCTTTGGTTCTGTTGCATTTGTTCACCAATTGGGTCCAGGTCTTGAGAAGCTCTCTCCTAGAGATTTCAAATGTGTGTTTGTTGGTTATTCCAAGACACAGAAGGGTACATGTGCTATGATCCATTAAGGAGAAAATACTATATCAGTGCCGATGTTACATTTTTTGAGTCCGTAATGTATTTCTCTCCTACAGGTGACAAATTGGTTTCTTTAAAGTCTGATACCGAAATCTACATGCCACCTCCACCTCCTAGTCCTTTGTCTTCTCCTACTGTTACTCCACCACCACCGCCATCGTCGCTACCTCCACCACCACCACCACCAATCCCCCCTACACAGCCGCTTGTACAGTCTGTTCCACCATTACCCAAGTACTATACTCGTCGATCAGCTCATGCTCATACTCATGGCCAATCATCCACCATGCCTTAGGTTTGTCCTGATAACATGGTTTCTAATGATGGTACTGACGATAATTCTGGATAGGAGTCATTGCAGGAGGAGGTTCCTGAGGACATGGACATACCTATTGCTATTAGGAAGCAAAAACGTACCTGTGCTTCATATCCACTTGCTTCACATGTGTCTTTTCATCGCCTGACAGGCGATTTTCACAACATTGCAGTTGCTCTATCTACTGCAGATGTACCACGGACTTACCGGGATGTCTTGAAAGATAGCAGTTGCCGTTTAGCTATGGAGGAAGATATGACGGCCCTGCAATCACGTGGTACTTGGATCTTGGTGTCTGCTCCTCCAAGTGCCTCTATTGTCAGTTGCAAATGGGTGTTTACCATTAAATATCATGCAGATGGGAGTCTTGATCGGTACAAGGCAAAATTGGTGGCACGAGGGTTTACTCAAACCTATGGTGTAGATTATTTGGATACATTCGGTCATGTTGCTCGTCATTCCACTTTACGTGTTTTGCTCTCTATTGCAGTGGTACGTGACTGGCTCTTATTTCAGCTAGATGTTAAAAATACCTTTTTGTATGGAGATATACAGGAGGAGGTATACATGTGGCAGCCTCTGGGGTTTGCTACTGAGGGGGAGTTTCAACAGGTTTGTAGACTCCATAAGGTGATATATGGCCTTAAACAAAGTCCAAGAGCTCGGTTTCAGAAGCTCTCGGATCTGATTGTACGATAGGGGTTCAAGAGTTCATATGAGACCATTCTCTCTTTGTGTAGAGAACTTCTAGAGGGATAGTTGTCCTCATGGTTTATGTGAATGATATAATTGTTACAGGAGATGATGGGCAAGGAATAAAGATGGAAAAGATTTTTTCGGCACTCAGTTTGTTACTATGGATTTGGGCACCTTACGATATTTCCAAGGGTTGGAATTTGCTAAGAATGCGCAGGGTCTTGTGATGACCCAATGGAAATATGTTACAGATATGCTTGTTGAGACAGACATGATTAGGTGCAGACCCTCTACTACTCCTATAGATCCTAGTATGAAGTTCTATGGAGGTGATACAAATGAGGTCGATAAGAGGAGATACAAAGAGATGGTGGGAAAACTCCTTTATGTTACTATTACCAGACCAGATATCACCTTCGCTGTGAGTCGAGTAAGCCAGTTTTTGGAGCAGCCTCGACAAGTACATATGGATGCTATACACATGATATTGAGGTATCTAAAATCGTCTCCAGATACAGGATTACTTTTCAAGATAAGAGCAACTCTCACTGTACCCGCATGTGCTGATGCTGACTATGCAGAGTGTCCTAAGTACAGGAAGTCTGCGTCGATCTTTGCAACATTTGTTGGTAGTTCCCTTGCTTCTTGGAAAGGCAAGAAACAAACTGTTGTGGCTAGATCTAGTGTCGTGTATGGCACAAGCAAGTACCGAAATGGTGTGGGTTCGAGCTGTATTAGCAGATTTACACATAGAAGTTCCTCTATCTATGCAGTTACAATGCGATAATCAAGTTGCTCTATTTATTGCAAACAACCCTACATTCCATGAGAGAACAAAACATTTTGAGGTAGATTGCCATTACACGAGAGTTATGATTCAGAAGGGGTTGATATCTACATCATATGTCAGTTCAGGAGAGCAAACTACGTATATATTTACCAGAGCATTACTCAGAGGACCATTCCTGAAGTGTTCGTCCAAGTTGAGCATGATTGACATCTATGCTCCAGCTTGAGGGGAGTGTAGAAATATTCTTGAGGGGGAGTGTAGAAATATTTACATTGTTTTATATTTTATATGTACTAGTTTCATCATTTTATTTCTCTATACCCGCTTTATGTAATTTACCCATAGGACTCTCTATATAAGAGAGCCTAGGGTTCTCAGAAATAATGTTCTATTTCCTTCCAACATGATGGAGGCAGCACGACACTACCTATGGCATTGGGGGCTGCAGAGTGTTGCCTAGTTGGGGAAGGGTGTCGGTTGGACAGTATGAAGAGATATAGAGAAAAGACTAATTGTATTGTGTGTTTAGTGTTAGAAAATAAGAATGTGGAAGCGGAATCAGAGATAAATATTAACAAGAATAAACAACTAGGATTTTACGTGGAACCCTACTCCCTAAGAAGCGGGATGAAACTACAGGAGAATGCCTCTAAGGACCATATGTTGCATTGCACTTTCTCACTGAGGGCGTGGGGCTTTTTATATAGCCCTCACCGATTCTCCACATCCCACCACTGGTAGATGTGAGACTAAACTCTGGATGTGGTACCATCTATACAAGAACGGCGCATGTACTCTAACATTTAGAAAGGGTACTCTAGCACTTCTTATGTTGGAAGATGCTAGGGTTAGAGTTAGAGGTGAAGGTACCTCAAAAAAAGTAAAAGACGTAACGACTCAAAAAGATGCAAAATATGTAACAGGTAATGTCAATTAGAAATGTCTTCTATAGAAAATATCTCTCAGTATTTATATGGTGCAATGTCAGAAGGATTCATCCCAATATTCATTTATCCAAGCAGAAAACTAAACCAGGAATCTTACAGTTTCGTTAGCTCTTGTAAGCCGCTCAAATCTGGGATAGCACCTATGAAATTGCACCCTAAAAGAATTCTGCATTAAAAAATAAGCTATATAAGTCCCAATAGGTTAAGTAGCGTTGTCTATTAGAAATCGAATGCTTTGCTCACAGATCAGTGAGCTTCGTTAATTTTCCAATGTTTGACGGAAGGCTACCCGTCATATCTACATTATATGACAGATCCCTGCGCGAAAATCGCAAACTTTAATGATAAGATGAGTGAAACCACTATTGATCATCCGACAAATATGCCTTACACTATTTGCAGCTCGGTCAGTCCTCCAATATCCCCAGTGAGAGAACCTTCCAATCCCATGCTTGACAGCTCCCTACAGATACAAGTAGTAAAAACATGAAAACATCAATTTGATTAGTAACAGACACATCAAGGTTAACATGAGTATTAGGGACCTCACATGCTGGTAATGCGACTTCCATTACATTTGATCCCAACCCACGCGCCTGTGCAAGGGTCAGCTCCAACCCAGTTTGATGGCTTATTGTTCCAGCCACTCACCAAGGCAAGAAATATATCACCTTAATGGAATTAAACAAAAGGTTGTTTGGGAAAAAATTAATGTAGGTGATATCATGACTTAAAATTGTAGATCAAAACATTAGACTTCTAAGCAGAAATAGTCGCCTTCCAATTTTCAAGTTGAATACATGCGAGTTGTAACTAATCCACATTTATATGCTGTTTTTTCTTAATGATGCTATATGCAATCACCGTTTAACAGTTTTTGCTTCAGGTATAACTGCCAGTCATGCTCCACAATCCTACTGGTCCAGAATTATACAACGATCATCTTGAAGAGTGGAGTGCAAGATCCTTACCGTCTTGAGCATTTGTTTCCTCTGTAGCAGTACAGAGATCCCATACGACTAGTAGAAGGCACATGAGGACCCTTCTGCCCATCTTCTTGCGGTGGATTGCAGAAGCCTTGAGGAGAACCTGAAGATCCCTTTAACACAAAACTGAGTCAAACTCCTTTCTTTTTCTCAACTTTTCTTATCTTGAGCTGCGCCTTTCTGAATGTCCACACAAAAGGAATCCCTCATTATATTATTTAGAGAACAACCCACGTATTGACTGATACATTAATACTTGGTCATTTCATTTAATACTTAATAATGCTATTATTGCAGTAGGGACGACAATGAGTAACTTATTATTTGGATATGCATCCTAGCTGTCCTACTCTGCCCCTTTTATTAATATTTCCCACCACTTGTAGATATGATGAAACTGAGTGTGTTTAATAAGAATATGATATCATTTGAAGGGTTGACTTGGTAGAGATGCTTAAAAAAGTCCAGCAATGCACGTAGCAGGAAGTGTGCTGGAAGCAACCGTGTCTCTTTAGAGAAAAGTGAAAAACAATTTCATGCAGTTCTGTAGATTGCAGGTTATCCTCGTTTTCCTTTTTCGGAACGCAAAACCTCATTTGGTTTTGGATAAGCTTGGATATGAAGCTTGTTCTTTTTGCAATTTTTCTGTAAACTGTAATAATGTAAAGGCACATGGTGAGCAAAAGCTTTAGTTACAATGAGGAAGTCAAATGAAAATCAAACAAAAAGTAAGTTAAGATGGGATACGGGGAACTCAAAAACCCGGGTAAGGTTCAAAGTTGACTTCGAAGTATACAAGTGATGGTCGTCACTTTGTTCGCAATAACCTCAGATGTTAAGAAACAACCTGAGGCCCATTGGTCATTCCTTTCAGCTCAAATCTCCCAGATGGTTGCCGCGATCATGATGCAATAGCTCCTACAGACCGATGCGGGAAAAGTGACTTTGATCCAAAATAGTGTCAACGAGGGAGATACTTGCAGGTGTGGGAGTTCCAGTGCAAGACAAGCCAATGGCCATACTTCAAAGGCAAAAGAACAATTGAGGAAGATATAATCTCTTGCTTCCAAATCGTTGTTGCAGATGTAGCAAGCTGCGTGGGCTATGATCCCATACTGGCACAGCTTGTATATATAGTAGGGAGGTGATTGAGTATGGCACTATATAGGGGGCAGGGGTGCCCCATTACATCAAAGTTCTTGATATCTGCTCCCTTACAGGAGTCACGCAAATGACGGACTGTAGCCCTCTACCGACCCACAGAAAAGGGTGCGGGGAGCAGCGTTATTTTATGCCAAATTTGGGCAGATGCATCATGCGAAATGCTCAGTCATTGCCTGTCATTATTCTTTAGGGTATGGATTTCTCACTTTTTTTGTTCGTGAGATTTTCTGACTAACAAAAGTAAAGGGTGTTTTTAAACATGTATGGCAAAAGGTGCTTTTAAACCACGAACCTTAAACCTTTGCAAATTTCCTTGTCGACCATGTATTCTTCATAATTATCACCTAAACCTCGCAAGCTTAGTTATTCTTATACTATGGACTTTATGGTTAACTCACATCCAATCCAATTGACTGTTAAAGTAAATAAATTTCATAAAAAATACAAAATATCCATCCCTCATATTACATCATATTTACTAAAAATGGCATTCCCCATCTTCCTTCACCACTCCCTCCCTCTTCTCTTTACGGTATTGTCTACTCCCCACAACCCTCCTCCCTTTTCCCTGACAATACTAATCAGCTACACTCTATCCCTCCCCTAGATGAAACTCCCTACCTCTGTTATAATCGTACATCGGTTGGCGCTGCTGTGAGAGTAATAAGGTGGAACTTGAGGTAAGCATCACCCTGTCATTGCCACATCTCACACCATCACTACCATTTGTCCCCACTTGCGATGCCAACGTCTAACTCTGTGAAGCCTCTTGCGCAGTGTTGTAAAAGTCGTTCGATTGGCCCGATTAGTAGGTCCGACTATTCTAGTCAGTGGGGTGGTCGACTGAGTACCGATTAACTCCGACTAAGTACAGTAATAAACCAATTTGTTCTCGGAGATACCATATTTTTTTAATGTTTTACTTTTTTTATAAGAAAACTTAGTATAATATGCTTAATGTTTTATTTAAATTCAATTATTTCTTTTTTTATTATGGTAGTATAAAAATTTACAAAATCTATGTAAATATATGTATAAAAATGAGTTATATATTTAAAATAATTATAAAATTCAAAGTCAATTAAAGTCCGACTAAATCCGATTAGTCGTCCGAATGCCGATTAATCCTTAGTCAGTGACCCAACCGACCGAGTATCGACTACCGACTTTTGCAACCTTGCTCTTGCCTTTCGTAACGAGAGCATCCCATCATCCCCCTCATCCATGTGGAAGACGACCTCATCACCACGTGGCTCTTCTCCAATGTCAGAGATAACCAAGAGGTAAACGAGTTGACATTTAAATTACGGGAGGTCAAGTTCGGTTAGATTGTCAACACCATGTTGGTCTAGGGGAACGGTGTAGTAATAATGGTTGAGGAGTTTGATTTCATGTTCGGAATGTTGAAGCTGGAGTTCTGCTACACCTCATCGTTTATTAGTATAATCTCGCATGACCGAAGATGGGAGATGAACAAGGCATATGGGTTACATGTTAGCCATGAGTGTTTGATTTCGAGGAGAGGGGAGGTGTTTTGTGCTTTTATAATGATGATTGATCTGGAAGGAAAGGGAAGGCAGTAGATATGAATGCATGTAGTGGTGAGCTGGTTGTACTTTTGTCGAAGTAGAAAAGCATGAGACGCCCTATTGACAACTTGCTGAACGCGTATGTTAATTCATACTCATTGTAGCATGACATTTAGCGAATCATGCAGAACTGAGAGAAAGATCTCCGCGAGGAGTGTTTCGGCTTGAATTTATATCCGGAGCAAGTCTGGAGTCGAACACATGGACACAACGGATTAAGAGTTTTTATTAGGGTTCAATAATCGTGATCAAGCTACTAAGAGGGGCTATATAGGTTGAGCTAGGTCACAATGCATGACAATGTATGAATGCTATTTTTGATGATTTTTTATGCAATTTAAAGAATGCAACAAGATATAAATGAAAGCAAGCACATTAATTGGACTTACGTGACAAGATGGTTTAATTCAAATTAAGCTCCTGAACTTCTCAATCAACAAAGGTTTAAAATAGTCCACTAATCCAAATTTTATAATGATTCGAAATACAAGATTGACCAAGTTCAACTATGTATTACATTTCAATGCAACGTTAATGAATGATCAATCAAGATCCAAAAGTCACATTAGTTCAGAAATTAAAAAGTTTTTAAATAAACTTCAAGTTCAGTTCCTAAGAATTTAATTAATGGTCAATCAAATCAGGGAGTAAAGTGGTGTACTTAATCCATTTATCAAGTCAATTAATTAGACAAATTAAGCTCAACTAGTAACCTAAGTTCTCTGAATTTTCATTTACATACAATAGTTTAAAATAGAATTCAATTAGTCCATAGTATAGAGCTTAAATTAGCATTAAAACAAGACTGATTTCATGAAATTTAGATAAAGGATGCTCAAGTTATTCACATATCAATCTATGGGCCTATCTGCAACAAAACATGAACTTTTTCATTCATAAAGGTTACAAAATGGTCTTAAATGCAATTAACAAAAGCCACATGGTATGCATGTAATTTTCACAAATGCAGAAGGAAAAAATGTAATAAACAAAAATGCAGGGCTTATCTTGTAATTTTCACACTCGACACACGTTGTGCATGTGCATGGTACTGACCTAATCACAATATCATAGACTTCCATGGGTCCTCGTGCAAGTTTCCCACTTCACGTGCACGAAACACATGAGGGGTTAGAGGCTTGGGTTGCGGCTTGGTCTATATGTAATGGATCCGCATAGACTCGGATGATGGCTTGATGCCCGACATTGTGGTATGAAACGTCGCCTCGACGGTAGGCTCGGCAGCGATCTTGACTGTTAGATCTGATCGAGAAGATCAGATCCAATGGCACTTGTAGCTGATGCTCCTCCCTCTCCGTCGCACGTGGTGGCGCTTGGGCAGAG
The DNA here is from genome assembly GCA_037367405.1 of Ottelia alismoides. Taxonomy (NCBI): domain Eukaryota; kingdom Viridiplantae; phylum Streptophyta; class Magnoliopsida; order Alismatales; family Hydrocharitaceae; genus Ottelia; species Ottelia alismoides. The sequence continues at coordinate 96,297 of JAZKJV010009937.1, read as the reverse complement.
CTCCGACAAAGGATCTATGGCCCCTCCAGGTGATTCTAACAACTCTGAAGCTCAGTGGAGGATCCTGGGGCCTACATGAAGACGGAGAACGGATGGCGAAGCTTGGAGAAGGCTAGGAGATCTCCGTTGATAAAGGTGTCATCACCGTGAAGCTCGAGGTCAGAGAAGGGATCCATATTCCGACCATTCAAAGGAAACGTATACCTACAAGTTAGCATGTAGCCAAGTCCTAGGGGTATCAGATGGGGTGGTCGTGAGGGCATTTTCAGGGCTCGTCGGCGGTGGACGAGTTGAGCCCAAAGTGAGCTCTCGCATATGCAAGGCTGGAGGTGGAGCGAGGCGTACAAGGTCGAGAAGAATTGTAGAGAGATTGATGGAGGCAGAGTGAGGATGTCGAATCGACAGAGAAGCTAGAGCGATGGTTGAACAGGAGTGAGGGTGATCGAGTGGGTGCGGATAAATCAAAGAAATAAGAAAGAAATGAAGAAATGAAGAAAGTGATAGAGGATCACATAAGTTAGAAGATGGAGTACTGGACAAACCAAAGGAGTGTCGAACAGATCTGAAGGGTGGAGCTGAAGCTCCAGTCTTTGCTTCACGAGATGGATGCCACCAGCTCGAAGCTCAAGCAACGGATGTAGTTGTAACAAGGCGGAGTGTGATGGATTGCACCGATGAGAATTTCTCTTTCGTTGCTCACTACCTCACACTCATGAATGGGGAGCGGGTGGCTTAAAGAACTCACACGTAAAGGCGGATGCGTGCGAAGTGAGGCGGAGGTGGAGTATTTCAAAAACAGATAGGTGAGGTGCATGTGGTGGTAGACGTGGGTTCGAGGGGTTAGGGCTGACCAAGGAAGATGGGTGAGAGGAAGGTACATGTCGGACGAAGGAGAGGGACGTTAGGGCTTTCACCTAGAGAGATCAGGAGTGGGAGAAGGTTAGTGAGAGAGTGGGGAAAATGGAAAGGGGGAAGGTATGCGATGAGGAAGATCAGGGGAGAGAAAGAGAGAGAAGCGGGTGGTGGAAGATGCAGGAGAGTCGTTGTTACAAGCGATCCAATGACCTTAATGAAGGCACTAAGGAGTGGTATAGATCATATTAGGGGATCTGATCTGACGGTGGAAAGGTGGGAGGGAGTGGATGGTGTAATGGAGACTATTAGAGGTGGATCCAAGGGCAAGAGAAGGAGGCGCGTGGCCCATGAGGGCGTGGACCGCGTAATGACTCCAGGGAGCGCCATGTGACCCAATTAATTACAAGAAAAATGAACATATAGATATACAAGCGAAATTAAGAAAAATTGAAAACATGAAAGTTGTAGATCTTGATGATATCTACAAGTTTCATGTTGACCAAATCGCAAAATAAATCAAAAAGGGAGAGATATTTTTAGAAGTATTTTTAAGGAATAAAAATACTTGAATTTTATTTTTTTTATTTTTTAGTATTTTTAATTCCTTTTTAAACCCAGACCAAATATATACAATATTTTAACTAAAATTTTGACCATTTTTGAAATAAAAGAAATAAAAAAAGGAAATAAGCACAATGAAAACACTTAATTAGGGTTAGTTAATTATACAAAGTCAAAAGTTAATTTTAGTCAATTACATATAGATTTTATTGAATAATTTAAATAAGGAAGATAATGAATGATAAATAATATGATGGATCACAAATGCATCATCCCCCTATTCTTAAACTATGCTCGTCCTCGAGCAAAGAATAGAGAATAAGTTTGGCATGCCCCTGACTATGCAAGTAAAAATAAAGACTCGATTCATTCAAGGATTCTCGATTTTTGTTGACATAAACTCTAAGTTGAACCCAACCTTAGTCAAAAGGTATCCAACTTCCTCAATCTTCAATCTCTCTACATAGATAGCAAGAATATGATATTAAAGTGAGGGCCACAGTTACAAGAGCAGAGTGAAAGCACCACCCTAGGTTCCAGTTTAAGAGACTCTCCCAAGGAACCACCCCTCAACACTAGGGAATAAACTGGTTCAGGCAATCAATCCACCATCTTTTTAGTTTGTCAGACTTAAAAGTGAATATGAACAACCGATAGATAAAAGGACATAGGTTTGTGTCAATTGTCTATCCCTTTATTAGAACAAGGAATCGCTCGAGTGCCTTATTAACTCCATGCTTATGTATTTCTGGTGTTGATTAGTACGTCCATTAAGAGATGTTGGAGTCGTTTGTACTTGTTTTTCCTGGGAGTATATTGGGGTTGGCCTTTTTTTAGCATCTAATGTACTTTCTACACCCATACTTGTAGAATTTACAAAGTATATCTCTTTTTTGGTGCTAGCCCAACTCCTGGTCTTAATAGCAGTGGTCCAAGTGGACACTTCAGAATGGTTCTGAGCGTCCACCTTTGGTGGAAGCTATTTGAATTGGACTTTGTATGGTAAGAGCTTTTCTGTCAATAATTCTTTCTTTGTTTTCTTTGTATTTGGCTAGATCCATTACTTTTACCAAAGTTGGCACATATTGATCAATAAAAATTTAATTTCATCACACCCCAACACTTAGGTATATCAAGAGATTGGTACAAGAGACCTTGTTCTCATACCGACAAGTGGTTGCTGACACTTAGGTTTCATGAAGGCTTCGTCGATTTTATCCCATCCTCGAGCATGAGAAAATTAGATCCAGACTCAAATCCCTCATCCCAATCCCTTAAGTGAAACCTCAACTCCTCTCATCATAATTGCAGTCATCTATTTGAAGTGCAGGTTATATTCTTAGGAAAGAGAATAAGTACGCAATATAGAATACAAATCGTTCAGGCTAAGGAAGTTTGAATAACCAAGTACAAGACCATAATGACTAAGTTTGGTTAACTCTAAATTGTAAGACCTGAAAAATCAAGTGTCCTTGAACATCACAAATCTTGTGTGAAAGTGTAAGCGTCAGGGACTAAACCAACTTAAATTATTAGTTAGCTTTTTTAAGCCTTTAGAAAAATAATGAATGGCCCAATCTCATATGAATAGTTGCATCTACGTTCAACCAGTATGGGTGTAAGTACATACCATTAGACGACTGAAGGATATGGTGAGATCCTTAAGCATATCATATTGTGAGCGACTAGTCCTACTAGTTGCTCGAGGCAACGGAAATTAAAAAATTTCATGTGACGAAAGCACATGATCCCAGAACACTTCTCAGATTGTTTTGTCTAAATCACATACAAGTATTTGGGTTACCTCTTGAAGCGTAATTGCGACCGATTCTCCAAATGAAGATACATCCTGTCTCAAGTCTGATCCAACAAAGGAGACGCTTGCGAGCACGTTGGAGAAACACGTGCTTCTTGCAATCCATGTTGATGATCCAAGGGAGAATCTCCTGATCTCGTCACATGAGATCCGACATCTTCTTCATGAGTGAAGCACACTGAAGAAGACGGAGATCTACGAGCAAACAGACTGGCATCATAACAACGATGGTGCGGCGAGACCAGGGCTCCTTGGTGGATGACCAAAAGAGAGAGAGAGAGAGTGTGTGTAGATAATGAGAGAGAGCATATGAAGTTGGTGTTTCAAACTTGTGTTGTGTAAAGAAGAGCAAAGGGGGTGCCCCTCCTTTTATAATATTTTGGGAACCATGGATAACACAAATCCAATCGCTCACATTGATTTATGTTTTTTTAATGGTCAAGATTTTGTTGTAAAAACATAACAACAATTAATTTAATTATATTAAATATATATCGATAAATCAATATAAATCAACCCTAAAATTAAAATCAATCGAACATGGAGATTATGGAAAGAAGATTGCATCCTTCCATAATATGGGAGTTGGTGGAAATCTCATGTAATCTCATGAGATTACATTATTCCATGGAAATCTCTAAGGTTTCCAACAACACTTGTTGTAAATTATTCTACAAAATAATTCATAATCATTTTGTGAATATTATAATCTTTCCATTGGAAATTTGTGAATCACATTCACAATCCAAAATAAAATATGAATTACATTTTCAATTAATTATCCAATGTGAATCCAATTCACATTAACATTTAATTAGTAAATGTAAATTACTAATATCTCTCTCTTAGATATTATAAATCATATTCATAGTATATATGATTAATATGGATAGTGCTATCCACATTATTCATATCTATGATAATTAAATCACCTTTAATCATATTGGATCTCTATTCTCATATTCCCAAATAATATGAATCACATTCACATTATTTACATCTTCGATAATTAAATCACATTTAATTATCTTAGATAACTCTCTTTATAATATGAATCAAATTCATATTATTCATGATAATTAAATCACATTCAATTATCAATTTTCTCGGTGCTCGGATATATAATATCGACAATGAAATTATTCTTTAACTCCATCAATAACAATGCATTCTCTCCGCGGATACTTGGAGATAAGGACAGGGTGATTGTATTGTTCTACGTATAGTGATTTGGATATTGAGATCATATCTCAAATCCAGATCTCAGGCCTCCCATAGATGCTTGATTAAATCAAGACCGAAAATCTAATCTTCTCATTGCATCCGAATCACATTCAGATCAATGTCCAACATTTGGATCAAGATCAGATTACTTCTCTACTGGAGGAGATACTAAAATCCAGACCCGTTTCATCACTCCCTAGGAATGGAAGAGTCATGGTTATACAATCGTTTATGATCACATCACCCTCATGTATTCCGAATACATGTACATCCTGCATACTGGAAGACCCGGAATAAACCTGAAGTATTAGATCAATTTTACACTGTCTACTCCAGGATTTTATCAGTAAGTTTCTCATTTGATCATTAGGAGTCATTATCGGTGATATACTTTCCAAAAGCATATATCATACCTAGGACTTGGTTATATACTTTTCAAAAGTATATATCAAACCTACAAATTTAGTCAAGCTTCCAAAGCAAGACGACAGTGCATGGCATTTGGTTCTTCTAAATAGCTCACGAGTGAGCTCATATCTTCCAGTTCAGTAATGAACCTGTAGGATCCCTTTGAGAGATCGTATTACTCATATTCCCGTACATGCACACCAACGCGCCGGTGTATAGACCTTGATTAGGTCATCAACCTATTGGTCTGCCAAATGTACACACTCATACATATAGTAACACATCTGTCTCTGGTCAGAGGATGCGTGCTTATATCGTGACAGCATACGACATATGACTTTGGTTATCTCGATCTCGTTAAGTCAACTCTTTGACCTAACTTATCTGACACCTCCGAATCTCTATTCCTATGAAGAGGACCTGCATCAAGAAGTCGGTTAGATATCAACCGTTTGAGAATGGATTGCCATCTCCTTCTCGGGATGGAGATCCTCTCTTAATAATCATTTGACGGTGCTTGTCGAGTCCTCAATCTAACTCCATAGATATTCATCCAAGCACCAACCTCTATGATTCAATTATTGAATCAACAACTATATGATCATTAAGATGGCCATGGTACATAACTCTAATTATACTAAGGGACCTATTATGCTAATTAATTATTCTTCATTTCAAATCAGGGAATGATATTCGCAATAACATTTATTACATAATTGTTCGTCTTGGGCTCACATGTCCAACTATCTCCCACTACCCAAAGAGCCATTAATGGGATAATCATTTAAAACCGTACTCGTGTGACAATCATAGGCTATTTAGAAAAATAGCTAGGTAAGATGATCAGTCACTATGTTCCCAAGAGACTACGCCAAGTCCTTTTACGGCACTTGGATATCTCCTAGTAACAGTACTCACATCCGATGCGAATGTTTTATCTTAAGCAACCAATACTTAATTTTGTTAGTTATAGTATCCTTGACACTACAACTCAATAATTATTATAATAAGTATTTCTATAATCCTTATAAGAATACCCTTATTCATGGAGATCTCTATCTCCTAAGGTATCAACAGTTAAGATCTTTTAAATCACTATCTGTAAAGTCTTAATTCTTGAAGATAAGACTTAGATATCACTATCTCGAAAGTCTTGTCCTCATTGAAGATATTGTTATTACTGCAACCAAGTGTTTTATCTCCATAGTAGGATTAGTAATAGCTTACTACTCATACTGCATGACAGACATCTGGCTTTTGTACACATCTAGCATACACTTGGCTTCTCGTAACTTATGCAGAAGGGCATTATGTTTTCAGCATTCACTTCCTCAACTCCTTGAGGAACTATCCCTTTAGATAGGTCAGTACCATAACTTAAGAAAAAGAAGCCTTTCTTGGAATTTTCTAGAAAATGGAATAAGTCTAAGGTATACTTCAAATGTGATAGTCCCAACACCCTCCTCTCTTTGCTTCTGAATAACTTCAGAATTAAGATCAAAGAGGTATCCTTGAAATCATATCTCAAGTAGAATAGGCAAATTATAAAACACTTATTATTATCCTTATATCATTTTACATGATCAGGATATCATCTACATTTAGCACGATGAATACAATGACACTCCCACTAAGCTTCACATGGTTTATCAAGATTCTATCTGAAATCCTAACATTATAATTTCATCAAATCTTATGTTCCAACTATAAGAAACTTATTTGAGTCCATAGATGGAATTCCTTTAGCTTACACACCATGCTTTCCTCAACTATGAAGCCCGGAGGCTACATCATGGGAATATCCTCAAAGAGGGATTCATAGAGGATTGCAACATTGACTTCCATCTTGAAGATGCCAAAGTCGAGTTGTGTAGCTAATGTTAGCAACAATCCAATGGGTTTAAGCATGGTTACTGAAAAGCATGTTGTTGGACAAGAGAACCCACGTCGAGCCATTATGCAATAAATGTTATTGCGAATATCATTCCCTGATCTGAAATGAAGAATGAATAATTTGCATAATAGGTCCCTTTGTACAATTTAGATTATGTACCACGGCCATCTTAATGATCATACAACTGTTGATTCAATAATTGAATCATAGAGGCTGGTGCTTGGATGAATATCTAAAGAGTTAGATTGAGGACTCATTAAGCACTATCAAATGATTGTTAAGAGATGATCTCCAGTCAGAGTAGGAGATGGCAATCCTTTCTCATTTTGTCTGATATCTAACCGACCTCTTGAAAAGCGAGAAAGCGAGAGCCTCTAAATAGTGGTCTGACAAATCAGACTCACTGTCGCTGATGCGACTACTCAAGCCTCTTCGTTCTTCAACAATTAACCCACACAATCGATAAAGCAATCAATAGCAAGGATTAAAATTTATTATACCCTACTAACAATGTATAATGGCAAGCAAGTAAGGGTCGAACACATGAAACAACGGTGCAGAGTGTAGATAAAAATCCAAACCCTAGGTCTAATAAATCACTGAGCCAATCTAATTTTTTTGTGGGTTTTTAATTTTAATTAATTTTTTTTTCAATTTTTAATTTTTAATTTTGTATTTTGATTTTTAATTTTCTGATTTTTATAATTTTATATTATATATATATATTTTTTTAAATTTTTTTAATATTGGAATTTAAAGACAAGGTGATAAAGGACAAGACAAAGTATTTAATAAAAATGCACAAAAATATCCAAAATTTCAGAAATAAAATGTTTTTGATATTTTAAGACTTTTTACTGTTTTTGTGATTTTTGGGGATTTTTCAAGGTGTTTTTAGTATTTTTAAATAAGGAAATAAGAGAAAACAGTGAAATATGTGCTGGCTGTGAGTAAAATGGAAATTAAAATTATCAAACAGCAACCAAAATCTTTCACACTAATTTTCAAATAAAGAGAATGAAATCTAGAACAAACAGCAACTGAGTTTGTATTTTTTTTGAGTTTTCCTTGATTTCATAGATTTTTTTTTGAAATTTTAGAGTGTTTTTAAATTTTTAGAGTTTTTTTCTTTTGAGATTTTGAATGGTTTTTAGACTGACACTAAATTAGCTTAAAATAGACACTAGGTAATTTTTTTTGGAATTTTTCGAAGAGTTTTAATATTTTTTTGGCATTTTCTAAGCTAGACAGTGCATAAAAAGCAAGTTTTTGATTTTTAAGAAATATAAAAATGAAATAAAATCCAAAACTAAAATGTTGGCGTGGAAGAACACATGCACAGGAGCTTAAGTTCAAAATTTGAGAATTTTTGGAGTCAAAATGATGCCTTAATTAATTATATCAAGCAAGCAAAGATCAAAGGCCTGGTAGGGGTTTTTCTGCAAATAGACAAAACTCCAGGTACCTCCATGCAATATTTCCACGAAAACTAACACTGAATTGAATACTTTCAGACCAAACACTAATACTCTAAAGCCGCAAGGGCTTCTAGCAAAATTCACCAAGGCACGCGTGATATGCACGCGCCTGGCGGGGACTAACTTATAGTATTACAAAAATGAGGGGGGTAGTCTGTAAATGTTACAAAAACTTTAAACAGCAAAGGGATGTTTGAAAATTACTCAGCAATAATATGAAGACGTGGGTGCTTGAGCGCAAATCTCCCCACTTATCCACGTGGCATGCGTGGATGCGCGTGGATGTGGGGAGATGAACGGTTGACCTCCCCTCAGTTAGCGGACGGCCTAGATCGAAGAGGAGGGGGCGAAATCGACGGCACCTGTAGCGTGTCCCCTCCCCCTCGTTCTTGTTCTGCACAGTGCGTGCGCAGCGGCGGCGCGCGGGCGGCCGCTTCCTCCTCCGGCGAGCTTCAAGGTACCCCTCAGATGGCGACGCTTCGGCGCTGGGTACCTGCAAAAAAATGGGTGAAGAAGTTGGGGGCAAAGTGCCCCAACCTCGTGGAGTCTTTCACAAGGGGAATGGATCTGCGGCAGCGTGAAGATGGCCGGCGAAACTCGATGCCGGCCGCGGTTAAATCGGGAAGGAATGATACCTACTGGACGACTGTTTCGATAAGGGAAATGCCACTATGGCTTTCTAACACGAAAACATCAAGGAAAGGGAGGGAAAAAGGGGAAGAAGAGAGCCTCACTGTGCGTGCACAAGGTGTTCTCCGGCGAGAACTCCGGCGAGGGGACCTGCCTCGATTCGACACCGATTCGTCCCGTTGAAGCGCCCTTCGTGCTCCTGCTATCACCAAGAGTCACGCTAGGGATCCAGGTTAGGGATTTGGAGGTGGAAAAGTGGTCAAACTCGAAAAGGGAATGAAGGGTTTGGTTTTGAAGGGTGGCGAGGCGACGGGTTTCGAGGCACGATCACGGGTGCACCAAGGAGATCTTGGTGGATCTGATAGGACGGCGAGGATCAAGGATGTACCAGGTACATCTGTCGTGAAGGAAGCCACCGTCCTCGAGCAACACAACAGCGGCGAAAAAATCGAGAAATGAGGGGAAACGGCGGTTCTGACAAGTCTACAGGAGGGTAGGACGACCAGTTGACCTAAGTCAACTGGGGCCGTCCCCTGATTGGTCCACGTGGACCAATCAGGAAAAAACCCTGAAAAAAGCTTTAAAAATGAATAAAAAATAGTAAACGAAACATTTATCTTTAGGTCATAAAATAAAAAATGTTTAGTATTTTATAAACTATTTTATCGTGATTTTTAATTATTTTTATGAAGTATATTTTTACAAGTTGCTTTTATACCCCTATATAGGTATATTATCTATATATTTGACTATTTGATTTTAAATTTGTGATTTTAATTTTATTATTTTCATTTCTTATTTTGTAAAATTATAAATTACTTTTATATACACAAATATATTTTTATTTTATTTTTCTGATGTATTCTGTACATTTAATAAAATATGAATAGGTATTATGTAGGTATGGGTATAGGTAATATACCTATGTATCAAATATGTATTTATTTTTATTTGAGTTTTATTTATGTTTTTAGTCTGGTCTTAATGCACATAATTATTATAAGTATTAATTACATCATTGTAAGAATATAAAAATATAAAAATCATAGATAAATAATAAATTGAATATTTTAATATGTACAGTTATACAATAGGGGTCCAAAACGCAACTTTCAAACCGTAGCTCCGCCAAATGCGAAACCACCACCATTAATTAGCTTATTTTCTTCTACATACAATTAAAGGTGAGTATGCTGCATTTGGAGTTGTCAGTTGTGAGATACGGGTCTGGAAAGTCGGGATTCTGGATTCTTATTCAGACCATAACTTTTTATCTGTGTAACATTTTTCTGTGAAATCAATTTTGTATTTTTCTTTATTAAATTATCTACAACTTTCATGTACAAAGTTTCTTTATTTCATGTATAAAAAGTGGATCCAAAAATAGGTCTCAAAATGAATAAAGAATGAATTAATAATTATTGGTGTTTGGCCCTTATCTCCCCCTACTTTATTCCTTGTCGACCTATTCATCGAGATGCCTAGGTCTCGGGGTTTCGGGTCATAAAATATTTACAATATTTTATTCTTTTTATTTTCTTTATTTATTCTATAATTTTGGCTTTAATTACAGTATTTTATACACTAATGTAATGCACATGCATGAATGCTAAGATGATGATTTTAATGCTATTTACAGGCATTTGCTAGGGTTTTTGGTGCCAAAATGATAGAATAAAGATGATGAAATATGGATTCATCACCTCTTGATGCAGGTCCTCTACATAGGAATAGAGATTCAGAGGTGTTAGATAAGTTAGGTCAAATAGTTAACAAGATCGAGATAACCAAAGTCCTATATCGTATGCTGTCACGATACATGCACGCGTCCTCTGACCGGAGATAGATGTGTTACTATGTGTCTGAGTATGTACATTTGGCATACCAATAGATTGATGATCTAATCAAGGTCTATACATCGGCGTGCTGGTGTGCATATGAGGGCATATGAGTAATACGATATCTCAAAGGGATCATACAGGTTCATTTACTGAACCGGAAGGCATGAGCTCACTCATGAGATATTGGGAAGAATCAAATTCCATGCACTGTCATCTCACTTTGGAAGCTTTACTGAATTGTAGGTTTGATATATACTTTTGGAAAGTATATGATTAAGACCTAGGTATGATATATGCTTTTGGAAAGTATATGATCTATACCGACTCCCAATGATCGAATGAGAAACTTACTGATAAAACCATGAAGTAGACAGTATAAAGTTGATCCAATACTTCATGTTTAATCTGAGTCTTCCAGCATGCAGGATGTACAGGTATTGGGAATACCCGAGGGTGATGTGATCATAAACGATTGTATAAACATGACGCTTCCATTCCTAGGGAGTGATGAAACGAGTCTGGATGTTAGTGACTCCTCTCAGTAGAGAAGTAATTTGATCTTGGAACAAATGTTGGACGTTGATCTGAATGTTATTCAGATACAATGAGAAGATTAGATTTGCGATCTTGATTTAATCAAGCATCTATGGGAGGCCTGCGATCTGGATTTAAGATATAATCTCAATATCCAAGTCACTATACATGGAACAATACAATCGTCATGTCCTTATCTCCAAGTATTCGCGGAGAAAGCGCATTATCCTTGAAAGAGTTCATGGATAATTTCATTGTTGATATGTGTATCCGAGCATTGAGAAAATGGATAATTAAATGTGATTTAATTATCATGAGTAATATGAATTTGATTTATATTGTAAAGAGAGCTATCTAAGATAATTGAATGTGATTTAATTATCAAAGATGTGAATAATGTGAATGTGATTCATATTATTTGGGCACATGAGAATAGAGATCCAAGATGATTAATGGTGATTTAATTATCATGGATATGAATAATGTGGATAGCGATATCCATATTAGTCATATATATCACAAATGTGATTTACAATATATTAGAGAGAGATATTTGTAATTTACATTTGTTAATTAAATGTTGATGTAAATTGGATTCACATTGTACAATTAATTGAAAATGTAATTCACATTTGATTTTGGGTTGTGAATATGATTCACAATTTTTCAATTGAAAGATTGTAATATTCCCAAAATAATTATCAATTATTTTTGTAGAATAATTTACAACAATTGTTGTTGTAATAAATTGAAGATACATGGAATAATATAATCAAGGGAGATTACATTGAGATGCTCCTTCCATATTAATAGGAGGGACGACCACCTATTCCTAATAGGAAAGGGTGACCGTCCACTCCATGTATATGGAAGGAGGCACTCTCCTTTCCATTATCTCCATATTTGTTTGATTTAATTTAAGATTAATTTGTATTGATTTATCAATATAGATTTAATCTAGATTAAACTAATTGTTGTTGGTTTTACCAACACGAATCTTAGCCATTGAAAGAAACACAATCAATGAGAAACATTGGATTTGTGTTGCCCATGGATTGAGATCCATGGATCCCAAAATATTATAAAAGGAGAGGCACCCCTTTGCTCTTCTTTACACAACACACAAGAGAACATAAGGCTCTCTCTTTTTCTCTCTACACACCAGCCCTCTCTCTCCCTCTCATGTGGTCGTCCACCATGGATGCCTTAGAGAGGTTCTCCATCGCCGCAGTGTCGTCGTTATGATGTCTGATGGTTTGCTCATGGATCTCCATCTACTTTGGCAAGCCTTGATCGTGAAGAAGACGTCGGATCTCGTGTGTCGAGATCAGGAGATCTGCTGCTTGGATGGTCAACATGGATTGCGAGAAGCACACGATTCATCCCCGCGCTCGCAAGCGTCTCCTCCGTAGGATCGGACTTGAGACAGGAGGTCTCTTCGTTTAGAGACTCGATCGCAACCACGCTTCAAGACATAATCCTTTTACTTGTTTGTGGTTTAGATGAAACGATCCGAGAAGTGTTCTTGGATCATGTGGTTAGTTGCATGAAAAAATTTTAATTTCCGCTGTATAGAACAACTAGTGCGACTAGTCGTTCTTCATCGTATTCGATACGATGCTCACGCTTCTGTGATGCGCTTGAGGATCTTACCATATCCTTCACATGTCCCATCGTAAGCAATGTCTTCTCTTTCGGTGTGTAGTTCATGGCTACGAACAGTGCTTTGAAGGTTTCTACCTTCTCATCAAGTTCCCTCTTTCTCTTGAAGATCCATTTACACCTTTTTGGGTCTTACCCATATAGGTCGATCATTGAGGGTCCATATACAACACTTGTATATGAAGTCTACTTTAGACTTTCATTACTAAAATCCATCTTTCCATGTCATGATCCTCAGGAGATTCATCACATGAAGTCCGATCATTGTCAGACTTAACTGATACATGGAATACATCCTCAAACTCATTTGAAGAAGTATTAGTGTTTCATCTTTAAGTGTTCTTTTACTTTCCGATTTCAGGAGCCTCACTATTATCTCAAGATTAAATGAGTTCCTTTACATCATTTTTGTCTTGATTCTCAAGAGAGTCATCCTCTAAGAATTATATCCTTAGAGACGAATTCTTTCAAGAATTTCAAGGTCATAAAGTAGGTATCCAATACCATCCTTTATTTTCCTAATGAAGTAGCATTCTTTGGTGTTAGATTCCAGCTCGCATGCATGGAACCATATTAAGGATATATACTGTAGTCTCTACTAGATATATACCAAGAAATTAAGAGGTAATTATGCTAAAATTCAGCATTGATCAAATCATGTCACACATGATCAATTGTATCTCCCTACAACTCCATTGAGTTTAGGTGTATCAGGAGGAATGAGATAGAAATGATATTCATATCTCCATAACGTATTCTTTGAATTCGTCTAACATGTACAAGCTACCTAGGTTAGATCAAATTCGTTTTATCTTCCTTCAAACTTAGGTTCTAAACCAAAATTATGAAATCTTTGAACATTTCAAAGGTTTCTTAGGCGAAGAGAAGAAATCTCATATCATACATAATCATAAATAGATATCAAATATCCCTAATGTTTATTATGATATAGATGATCCACATACATCAATATGTATGAGATCCTGAATACCTTGACATCTTACACCATTCCCAAAGAAGGGTGTATTGTACATATTTTACATTTGAATACAATATTCATAAGTATGTAAGATTTGAACTTTAGACATTCTAATGTCTCATATCTTACTAATATATTGATCTCATCAATAGATATATGTCCAAGGTTTGATGCCGGATTATTGTCAAGTGATCTTCATCCTCCTATTGATCTTTAAAGGTTTTAATTTTCTATATTATAAATCTTAATGAACCATTCATTAATTTTCTAAATTAGTAGAGTCCATTAGATATTAGATTACTATTTAAGATATATCCATCATAACTCTCTATGATAGGTTTATTCTAGAATTCATGTTTCTTTCTAATGTTTAGAAATAAACTATGAGTGTATTCTAATATCCAGGTAATAAAGACATTCTCTAAGACTAAGGACTCTCCCACTGAAAGATATGAAGTCTATCTATCCAATAGAGATTGTTACAACAATTGCATCAATATCCATGTGGATGACTATAAACCTTAAGATCAAATTTTCCTGTCTTCTGAAACATAAGCAATAAATTGCAAGTGTCATTAGAAGAATGAGATATAATTAATAGACTTTTATCTTACTTAATAAGCAAGTCAATATCAATGATTATATATATGTAGATTATTTCGATGCACTATCCGAGTCCTTCTCTAAGGATTCTAGATAGACTTGATAGTCAATCTATTAACACATTAGCTTATTGTAGTATAGGCATTCATCCAACTCTTTGGATGCCATATGTAAGTCATAGAAGCAAAATAAACTCTTTGACTTTCCTTCCCCACTTGGGTCCGACCCATGCTTCCACTGCGCTGCCTTCATCTATAAGCAACTATTGCTTAAAACTAAGGCTCCCTTATGTTGAAATCAAAAGAATTGAATGTAAGAGTATTTTAACATTTATACTTGCTTCATCCAATTCATACAATATGAATATTATGGAGCTTCATGAATGAGTAGAGTATAGAGAGTAGAACGATGACACTCATCATATATACATCCATATTAACTCTTAAAATTCTCGGTTCAAGTAGGAACTCAAACATTTTAAATACATCATCTCTTACAGAGCTACCATTCTGCATGATGTAGAGAACCATGTCACTCATGATTAAATTTCAAGAGCACTTATGTATGCAAAAAACATCTTCTTAGATTTTATAAGGATTAATTGATAATTACGATCATCATCAACATGTCACTTCCAAAGTAAATTCGATGAGATATCAAGACTATAGAGATATACAAACCATAGGATTGTAGATCTATTGTCAAGTTAATTGTTTTTCCTCATTATTATGAGGAAACTTGCACAATGCAACCACATATATTATGTATCCAACTATAAGTGCAATATCTTGATCATGGATCCAATCCATGATATTTTACTAATTATTATTGAGTATAGGTTTGAGTGGGTTTAAAGAAGGATTATCTGAAATAAGAAATTTGCATAAGTGTGTATTTATTATATATACATATTTTACTTTGATTTAGGAGTTTTTATATCAAAGTTGTTTTGCCTTGTCAATACTGAAAGTTCAATCCCTTAATCACTTTCAATGTAAGAGATATACTTACCATTATATCTCAAGCAAGATCCGGGATCTCCTTACTTCTCTTTATCACATCCCAATAATATGAGAACATGTGACTCCAATAAAAAGAAGCGGGAACACATTTCGCCTTGCAAGTCCAACTTTCATTTCTCAATTCGATCTTTAACACCAATATCCACCACCCCTGCAGTGATGTTGACCCGTCATTAATTGAACCAACTGTCAACAGGAATAGTACTGGCTATGCGTAATCCAATATTACCCAAATAATATGAGGACTCGACATTGGGGTCACTACTCATAGAGCCTTACTCTTTCGAGAAGCAAAGAGCTCGATTTAGATGTGCTTCCATACCATAGCTCTCACATCGGACAGGTGCCTCCTACATGCAATCCCTAGCGACAGAATCCTTTGCCTTGATGGGAGACCATGGATGTCACTTATGTGATCCTCCATATCATGTACAAATTCTAATTAATCACCATGAATCATATTCATTATGATTAATTATTCAAAGGGAAATAACAACTCCATTCATAATAGAGTGTTTTAATTTTAATTGGATTCCAATTAATCTAATCATATTAAATAATGATCCAATTAATATCCAACAAACATTCTTTTATTATTACTTGAAATTTGGTATTATCTTAAATACGTATTATTTTGAATTTTAATAATTAAAAAATACACCATGATCTCTCCTGCATTATCGAGTACCTACATGTTGTCATGGACAGTACCGATGGGAGTGGGACAGATCGCACACGGTGCAACTTGCTACCCCAACGCTCCCCGACTAGACACCATATCCACCTCAGGAAAGGATAATGCTAAATTGATCATTGTGTATTTGAAATGATAATCGATTTTTCAACCGAAGGTCTAATATATAATAATCATCAAAACAATTTTGATTTACATTATAAGGAGATTTTCTAAAGAAATCCCCAATCCTATTCAAGTAACTTTGTTTGTTTGAATGTAGATCATGTAGATCATGTAACCAATTTGTGATCTAGATCATATCTAATCAATTATTAGTCAAGGTAATATGATTTAAGGAAATAATTATCATCAAATATTTCACAAATATTTATCCATAATTATTCCAGGAAATTAAATCATTTAATTTCACTAATTGATTAAATGACAATCACAAGGTTCTTGATTTGGAAAGTAATTTTCGGCAGTGACCGTCACCTACTAAAATTACCATACCTTAATTAATTTAAATCCAAATCATGCAAAATAAGTTTCCAAAAAAGTTTGATAAATTGATTTAAAACATAAGCTATGTGATTTTCATGCATTTCTAGGCATTTCAAATCAGTAATTGACTCATTAATTACGTCATGATTCGCAGTCCCCGAAACAATGGATATACGTTCACTAAAATGATCATAACTTGAGCAAACGGATTCAAAATCATGCAAACTCAAATCCCACAGTTTCCTTTTTTAATGAAAAACAAAATACTTATTTCGTGCTTAAACAATTTAAGTAGGGCCTAAAATAATCACAAAACAGAGATGCGAAAATTGAAATGCGATAAAACTTTCACAAACTCTAACGAACCCAAGTCTTCCTAGGTTTATAGATCGCATCCAAAACCTCCAACCTGGCTCTTATTCCACATGAAGGATATGACGAGATCCTTAAGTACATCACGAAAGCATGAGGATTACATCGTATGCGATCGTGAGAGACTAGTCGCACTATTTGCTCGAGGCAACGGAAATTAAAAATTTTCATGCGACAAAACCACATGATCTAGGAACACTTCTCGGATCGTTTCGTCTAAATCACATATAAGTCTTAGGGTTACCTCTTGAAGTGCGATAGCAATCGATTCTCTAAATGAAGAGACCTCTTGTCTAAAGTTTGATACGATAAACGAGACGCTTGCGAACGTGTTGATGAAATGCGTGCTTCTCTCTATCCATGTTAACGATCCAAGTGGATAATCTCCTGATCTTGTCACATGAGATGTGACATCTTCTTCATGAGCGAAGCACACCAAAGGAGACGAAGATCCACGAGCAAACAGTCCGACAGCATAACAATGATGCTACGGCGTGAGCGACTCTCTCTAGGGCTCCTTGGTGGACGACCACAAGAGAGAGAGAGGGTGTGTAGAGAATGAGAGAGAGAGAGCATATGAAGTTGTTGTTTCCAACTTGTGTTGTGTAGAGAAGACCAAAGGGGTGCCTCTCCTTTTATAATATTTAGGGATCCGTGGATCTCAATCCATGGACAAGACAAATCCAATGGCTTGCATTGATTTGTGTTTTTTTAATGGCCAAGATTTTGTAATAAAAACACAACAACAATTAATGTAATTAGATTAAATATATTTTTATATATCAATGTAAATCAATCCTAAAATTAAATCATCGAACATGGAGATTATGGAATGAAGATTGGCTTCCTCCATAATATGGGAGTTGGTGGCAATCTCATGTAATTTCATGAGATTACATTATTCCATGGAAATCTCCAAGATTTCCAACAACAATTGTTGTAAATTATTCCACAAAATAATTCATAATCATTTTGGAAATATTACAATCTTGCCATTGGAAATTTGTGAATCACATTCACAATCTAAAATAAAATGTGAATTAAATTTTCAATTAATTGTCCAATGTGAATCCAATTCACATTTATAGTTAATTAACAAATGTAAATTACAAATAGTTGTCTCTTATATATTATAAATCACATTCATAATATATATGATTAATATGGATAGTGCTATCCACATTATTCATATCCATGATAATTAAATCACATTTAATCATCTTGGATCTCTATTCTCATGTTCCCAAATAATATGAATTGCATTCACATTATTTACATCTTTGATACTTAAATCACATTTAATTATCTTAGATAATTCTCTTTATAATATGAATCAAATTCATATTATTCATGATAGTTAAATGACATTTAGTTATCAATTTTCCCAATGCTCGGATTTAATATCAATAATGAAATTATTTTTAAACTCATTCAAGAACAATACATTCTCTCCGTGGATACATGGAGATAAAGGACACGGTGATTGTATTGTTCCACGTATAGTGACTTGGATATTGAGATCACATCTCAAATCCAGATCTCGAGCCTCCCATAGATGCTTGATTAAATCAATACCGAAAATCTAATCTTCTCATTGCACCTGAATCACATTCAGATCAATGTCCAACGTTTGGATCAAGATTAGATTACTTCTCTACTAGAGGAGTCACTAAATCCAGACCAATTTTATCATTCCCTAGGAATGGAAGCATCATGATTATACAATCGTTTATGATCACATCACCCTCATGTATTCCCAATACATGTTCATCATGCATATTGAAGACCCAGAATAAACCTGAAGTATTAGATCAATTTTATACTATCTACTTCATGATTTTATCAGTAAGTTTCTCATTTGATCATTGGTAGTCGGTATCGATCACATACTTTCCAAAAGCATATATTATACTTAGGTCTTGATCATATACTTTCCAAAAGTATATATATTAAACCTACAAATTCAGTCAAGCTTCCAAAGTGAGATGACCGTGCACAACATTTGATTCTTCCAATATCTCATGAGTGAGCTCATGTCTTCTGATTCAGTAATGAACCTGTATGATCCCTTTGAGAGATCGTATTCTTTCGTTAAGTCTTTGATTTGCATAATCATGAACCCTTAGTATAGACTCACATATATATTACTCATATGCATATATACTCGTACTTATGCTTATTTTAACTCCCAAACCCTAACTTTCCAATCCACTACATCAAATTGATGCTTAAACCTTATTTTAATAGGAATCACAAAGTAACTTTTCATACTTTCTCAAAAATAGCTAATATTAGGGTTCTTCATAGCAAAGAACATAAAATCAGAAATTTCAGCGATCTCATATGAAAACCCAACAGCAAAAAGGAAGGATTTCGTTTCTTAATCGAGCTCTCGCAAGTATATTGTGCTTTAGCGTGATTCTTTTTCAAAAAGAAAGATTTATAGCTCCTGAAATGATTTAATTTCATTTTCGTATAAAAAAACACTAAGAACCTGCCAAGAACATGAAGAACGGACGAAGAATACGAAGAACACGAAGAACACATGAAGAACACGAAGAACCTGAAGAACAGATATTTCTCTTAAAACGTCAGCAAAACTTTCCCTTATATAGGGTGATATTTCTAGGAAAATTTCGGCAGAGTTTCCCTCTGTATCGGGACGTATTTCTGTAAAAATTTCGGTAGAGTTTCCCTTTATATAGGGACATATTTCTAGAAAAATTTCGACAGAGTTTCCCCTTATATCGAGACATATTTCAAAAGAAAAACGGAAAGAGTTTCCTCTATAAAATCATCGAGAGGAAAACAATAACGAAAATGAAAGAATATACTCAAACAACAATCGATGAAGAATCGGTAGACAACACGCGTCTTAGGTGAGTGAATGCGTGACCAATCACAGGGTTCACTGACGTGCATAGCCGCCTACACCTAAGTAGAGTATTATATAGATTTCTCCATTAAAATAGCTATAAAGCAGAATTGAAAGAATAGAAACATAAGTAATGGAAAATCGGTAGACACCATGCATCTTAGATGAGTGAATACGTGACGAATCACAGGGTTCTGTGACGTACATAGCCGTCTGCACCGAAGTAGGGTGTTACATAGATTCCTCCTCGAACCACAACAGAAAACGAATCACAAAGAAAGATGAATCAAGAACAAAGCTTGGAAGAAAAGAGAATGAATTGAAATCCTAGCTTACAAAGAAATTAAGAAAGGATCATACCTTTCTCCTCCTCGTTCTCCTGGCAGCGCTTCGTTAACGCTCTTTCCCTGCCTCCCACTCCTCCTCCCGACCTCTCAACCCTAGCCCTTGGTGTGGTGGTGGTAGTGGAAATCGTAGAGAATGAATGGGTGGGGGTATTTATAGGCACCAAGAAGCCCCTAACCATGGTTAGTAAACCATGATTTAGCCCTTAACTGCGGTTAGCGCTCCATGATTTTGGAAAAAACTTATCCGAAACTTAGGGCTTAAGTTAGAACATTCCAGAGGATTCTAGATTCGCTAATGACGTTTAATTAACGCTAATCATGATTAACTTTCACTAATCACAATTTAACTTTCGCGGCTTATGTTTATCTTTGCTAACTATTGATTAGTATTCACTAATGATCATCAGTGGTTTTTAATCTGTCATTAGTTTCTTTAATCATGTTTAATTAGTTTTAATGATGGTCATTATGGGTTAATGACGTCTTAAAGCTCTTTACTTCTCTTTCTTCCGAAAATCATAACAATTCCAATTGAAGTCTGATTCATACGAAATGAATTCCGTTGGTTTCCTCTTGACGAGCCGGGTCTTATGATATAGGATTTGAGAGGGAACACGTTCAAGGATTTGTAATTATAACAATCTTAAAGGAAGTCTCTTTCTTGAGACTAAAATGTAGGCGTAACAACCTTAAAGAGGATTGAAATCATAGCAACCTTAAAGAGAATGAACACCATTTAATTTATAAAGAAGATATACAACACATAGTGTTATCACTCAAACAAGTTGGGGTATTTTTCTCTCCTTTCCGCCTCAGGTTCTCATGTGACTTCTTCAAACTCTTGGTTTCGTCACAATACTTAAACTAGAGGCACCTCTTTATTACTTAACTTCTTGGTATCTCTACTTAGTATTTCCACAGGCATTTCTTGGTATGTCAGGTCTGGCTCAACATGTAAATCATCATAACTTATCTTATGTTCTGGATCCCTAATGTACTTTCTCAGATTTTATATATGAAAAACATCATGTATTGCCGAAAGATGTGGAGGAAGTGCAAGTCTATACGCAACTTTTCCAATCTACTGAATTATTTCAAAGGGACCCACGAACCTGGGTGCCAACTTTCCACGCAAGCCAAACCTCTAAACTCCCTTCATAGGCGATACTTTGAGGAATACAAAGTCACCTATTTTAAACTCAAGATTTTTTCTCCTTGCATCACCATAGCTTTTCTGGCGACTCTGAGCAATCAAAAGTCTTTTTCGATCAAGCTCTACAGCTTCCTGGGTCTCTTGGAGTCTATATGAATCATAAAGGTTTTTTATATTGAACTCTTGCCAACACAAAGGAGTAGTACACCTAAGACCATAAAGTGCTTCAAATGGTGCCATGCCAATACTTGTATGATAACTATTGTTGTATGTGAATTCTGCAAGAGGTAAATGTTTAATACATGATCCTTTCCATTATAAGGCACATGCTCGTAACATATCCTCTAAAGTCTGAATAGCACGTTCTGATTTACCATCTGTTTGTAGATGATATGCTGTGCTCAAGCATAGTTGTGTGCCTAAGGATTTCATGAATTTCTCCCAATAATGTGAGGTGAATCGTGAATCTCAATCGGAAACTACTTCCTTTGGATTGCCACAGAGACAAATTACATGTGTAATATATAACTCAGAAAGCTGGTCTGGAGTAAAAGATAAGCTTATTAGAATAAAGTGTGCTACCTTCGTCAGACGATCTATTATAACCCAGATACTATCTTTACTACCAGTCATCTGAGGCAAGCCAGTAACGAAGTCCATGGAAATGCTTTCCCATTTCCATTCATGTATAGGGAGGGGTTGCAATATTCCTGGTGTCTTTTGGTGTGAAGCCTTTACCTAGTGGCAAGTGAAACATGAATTTACAAACTCGATAACATCCTTCTTCATTCCCGGCCACTATAAGTATGAATGAATATCGTTATACATCTTTGCAATTCCTAGACGAATAGATAATCTTGAGCAGTGCGCTTCACGTAAGATGTCTTTCCTTAGTTCATATGTGTTTGGTACACAAACTCTGTGATGGTTATACAATAACCCATCCTGTATTTGGAATCCCTCTATCTCATTTTTCTCAAGTTGTTTCAAGTCTTTAAGGACTGGATCATCCTCTTGTCATTTCTTTATTATTTCCCAGATCTCTAATTTGTATCCTTGAGGAATAGTTATAGTATCGGCACTACTATCAAATGATTTCCATTCACTTAACATTGATAGTAAACCCCATAAGTGGATAGCACTCACCAACCCAGGTGAATAAGTTCTTCTGATAAGGGCATACGCTACGACATTCCCCTTACCAGGGTGGTAGGAGATAGTGCAATCATAGTCTTTCAACAACTCTAGCCACCATCTTTGTCTCATATTGAGTTCCTTCTGATCAAATAGATATTTCAAGCTTTTATGATCAATAAATATTTCAAAAGTAATAACATAGAGGTAATGTCTCCATATCTTTAAAGCAAAACTACAACAGCTAATTCAGGGTCATGTGTTGGATAGTTCTTTTCATGTGTCCTGAGATATCATGATGCATATGAAACTACCTTACCATGTTGCATAAGAACTGCCCCAAGTCCTTCTTTAGACGCATCAGTGTACACTGTAAGCCCTTCACTCCCAGAGGTTAGAGTAAGGATAAGTGCAAATGTTATGTAAGACCATAAGAATGGAACTTCCTTCCGAGTTAGTCTAGTCATTGGCAATGCTATTCGTAAAAAGTCCATCACGAATCTTCTATAATATCTAGCTAAACCCATAAAAGATCATATTTCTGTGATAGTCTTCACTCCCAACTCATCACCGCACTAACGTTTGTAGGATCAACTGATATACCTTCTCCAGAAATAACATGGCCTAAGAAAGATACTTCAGATAACAAAAAGTCACATTTGCTATATTTAACATACAATTTGTCCTTCCTTAATGTTTCAAGTGCCCGCATGAGATGGTATTCATGCAGATACATATCCTTGGAGTAAATAAGCACATCATCAATAAAGACTACTACAAAGTGATCTAAGAACTCCTTGAATACTCTATTCATGAGATCCATGAAAGATGACGGGGCATTTGTTAATCCAAAATGCATAACTAAGAATTCCTAATGTCCATATCTAGTTTGAAAGGCTGTCTTGGCGATATCCGCATCTTTTATCTTCAACTGATGGTATCCAGATCTTAAGTCAATCTTCGAATACACAGTTGAACCCTGTAACTGGTCAAAGAGATCATCTATCCTTGGTAGAGGATATCTATTCTTTATTGTCCTCTTGTTTAACTGTCTATAGTCAATGCACAACCGCATTGACCAATCCTTTTTTTCTAACAAATAATACAGGTGTTCCCCATGGTGAAGTACTATGACGAATAAATCCTTTATCTAACAGTTCTTGCAATTGTGCCTTTAACTCTCGTAACTCTACTGGTGCCATCCTATATGGAGGGATAGAGATAGGCTGAATATCAGTTATAAGAGAGATTTCAAATTCAATCTCTCGCTCAGGTGGTAATCAAGTAGTTCATTTGGAAATGCATCAAGAAACTCGCATAATATAGGCACATCTTCTATCATTCTTTCTGATTATGATGTAGTGGATACATAAGCTAAATAGCCTTGGTACCCTTGTTCTAACAGTTGTTAAGTCTTTATAGTAGATATGTACTTGACATCATCACTGGATGTCTTTCCAATAAATTGGAACTCTATCGAGTTAGGAATGTGAAAAGTTACTGTCTTCTGGAAACAATCAAGGCATGCATGATGCCTTTCTAGCCAGCAATCCATCTCAAGGATGATATCAAAGTCATCCATTTCAATAAATAATAGGGAAACAGGTAACTGATGTCCTGCTACCAGTACTATACAATTATCCAGGATTTCTCGGATTATAAATACTTGTCCTCCTGGTCCCTTGACCAGATAGGACTATTGTACTTCTACTGGTATCTTACCCAAAGAGGGTACTAACCGTCGGGCAATAAATGAATGTGAAGCACTAGAATCAAATAAGGCATGTACTGAAAAGACATGAATAGTAATAGTACCTCATACGACCGTGCTTGAGTTGTAGGATTGTTCTTCGGTAATTGTATTGACCTGGCCATTAGGAATAGGCAAGCTAGAACCCGCAACGCTTTATGGTGGTTGCTATGTAGGAGATGCTCCTTGTGAGCCACGACCTCTACCATGTCTTCCTCCGCGCGTTGCTCCATTGCTCAGGGTGGATGTTACACTCTTAATCGGAGTTGGTTTAAACCCTGAACCTCTCAACTGTGAACACTCTTTCCTATTGTGATCTTCTTGATGACAGTGATAACATGCACGTGTCTTGTCTGAGCTGATGACCCAACCAAAGAGGTACTAGTTCCTGGTGCTAAGTTACGAGGGTATAGTGGAGGTCTAGAGAAACCTCGTCTTCCTGATAATTCTCGACCCAAGGTCTGTGGTGAGCTTATATTGGAACCGGCTGGATGATAGCGGTGATCTCTATGGTTATAATGTGCCTTGCATTTGGATGGTCCACCATTAAAGTGGAAACTTCTTCTTTGGTGGTTTTCATCCCTCTTCATCTCAATACGAGAGGCGATGTCCATTGCTTCATCTATGGTTGTAACTCTAAAACCGGCAAGCTTTTCTCACAGATCTCTCTGAAGACTGCTAACAAATTTGGTAAGAAACTCTTGTGGTGAAGCTTCTAGAGCAGGTGAGTAATGTACTAGCTCGGTAAAGTGAATAGGATAATCTCGTACGGTCTTAGAACCATGGTTCAGAGAAGCCAACTCTCTCCTCTTTAATTCTTCCCAACGAGAGGGACATAAGTGAGATGGAACCTCTCTTCAAAGATATCCCATGGAACATGATCTACTAATTTCTTGGAAATCGCTCTCCACCATCGTCGTGCATAATCTGCTAGGGAGTAATCAGCAAAGTGCAATCTGGTGTCAACTGGTGCATGGATTATCCTCAACGTCCTACTAACATCATCGGGCCATAATTTAGCCTCGGTAGGTGTCTCTACACCTTTGAATCGAGGAATTTTTCCCTTTCGATAATTGTCAAGTAATTTTTGATGTCTAAGAAGGGCTTTATCCATTTCTCCTTCATCTAGGATCGGAGCAGACTCAGTGGAAGGATGGCAACTTGATTCTTCCTCGTAAAAATGAACAGAATCCTCAACTCTAGCATCCACAGGTTTGGATGCCTCAGGTTTTTCAGATTGTGCATTGAGCTTCTCCTCCAATGCTGGTTGCCTTTGCCCGATGTCTTGGAGTATTGTCATCATAGCGGCTGATTGCCTAGATACATCTTGGTATGCCATGATCCTGGGATAAGTCAAGGCCAAAAGGTCAGATCTTATATGTCTTAGCATGATGTACATAAGGGACAATGACTTATGAATGGTACTGCAGTCACTTATTAAGATCAAAGGATCTTAAGGAAACCTGAGTTTTTGAATACCACTCATAGTTGTCAATTACTGAGTAAATTACTAGAGTAATCGGACACTGATACCAAACTGTTACGACCCCGATTCTCGAGCTGTCGGATCCTCCCATAACTGGATCCGGTTACTCAGCAATAATTTATTTAGCAATCACAACTAACATTCAGAAACATACTGTAAATAAAGTATATTAAGAAAAAAACTATTTCAACACTTTTCCATTCACAAAATAAACTTCAGATGATACATTGTCCCACTATAAATATTTACATGTACATCAGCTTGAAAGGAAAATACATAAAAATATTACTAACTACCTTACAAAGTAAAGCTACTGTGGCTAGCTTGATGTCAACTAAGGTTCTTGCGATAGCTCACTGACACCTGTTGGGTTTTCCATAAATCATAGGATACCAATTAGCGAATGCTAAGTAATGAAGAAGACAAAAGCAAGCAAATTGTGTATTTTTTAAAAAAGTTATTATCACAAAAAGTTTCATTTATTCTCATTAATTTAAGTCCTATTCCTTTCTATTCCACGTCAGGGATTAGTCCAACTCCACCATTCTTGGACTCTGAAGCCGTAGACACTTCGGGATTGGAGATTGCGTTGATCTGATGAGTTTATGCTGCCACACGTCGCCTCAACAAATCTTCCAATACTACCATGACAATTTCCTTTTCTTTTATTAATCAAGGACTCAAACCATCATCCTGAAAAAAAGAGCACACCATCCTCGAAGAGTAGGTTGCTTAAATCACAGGCTATCATTTAATCGTATAACCTAGCAGCTTTAAATACATGTTATCGTGACCCAACAGCTATTGAACCACATGTGCCTCCACATGGTACGACCACATCTTCCGTCGTTCAACCCAAAGATATTGGCTCCCAGTACCACGCTTCACAAATCATTCACTTCATGCGCACTTATCATAACAGGGCAACCGTTCACCACCTAGGTAGGGAAACACCAATACAGGTTCCTTCCGACAAACCTAAAGGTTGCATGCCCGACCTGTAGTTCTACTTCCAGTCATCCTTAATGTGACACACGATACTTTTCAGGATCCAACTCAAAACACATCAATTCCCATGATGTAATTCTTTCGTTAAGTCTTCGATTTGCATAATCATTAACCCTTAGTATAGACTCACATATATATTATTCATATGCAAATATACTCGCATTTATGCTTATTTTAACTCCCAAACCCTGACTTTTCAATCCACTACATCAAATTGATGCTTAGACCTTATTTTAGTGGGAATCACTAAGCAACTTTTCATACTTTCTCAAAAATAACCAAAATTAGGGTTCTTCATAAAATCAGAAATTTCGGATATTTTATATGAAAACCAATAGCAAAAGGAAGGATTTTGTTAGCTAATCGAGCTCCCTCGCAAGTATACAACGCTTTATCGTGATTCTTTTTCAAAAAGAAAGATTTATTGCTCCTGAAATGATCGATTTTCATTTTTGTATCAAAAACACTAAGAACGTGCCAAGAACACGAAGAACGAACGAAGAACACCAAGAACACACGAAGAACACAGAGAACGTGAAGAACATATTTTTCTCTAAAAACTTCGGCAAAACTTCCCCTTATAAAGGGTGATATTTCTAGGATAATTTCGGCAGAGTTTCCCTCTCTATCAGGACATATTTCAAAAGAAAAATGGAAAGAGTTTTCTCTATAAAATCATTGAGAGGAAAACAATAACGAAAATGAAAGAATATACTCAAACAACAAGAGATGCAGAATCGGTAGACACCACGCGTCTTAGGTGAGTGAATGTGTGATAAATCACAGGGTTCACTGGCGTGCATAGCCGCCCGCACCTAAGTAGGGTATTACACAGATTTCTTCATCAAAGTAACTATAAAAGCAGAATTGAAAGACTAGAAACATAAGTGATGGAGAATCGGTAGACACCACATGTCTTAGATGATTGAATGTGTGATGAATCACAGGGTTCAGTAACGTGCATAACCGCCCGCACCTAAGTAGGGTGTTACACAGATTTCTCCTCAAACCACAACTGAAAACGAATCGGAAAAAAGATGAATCAAGAACAAATCTTGGAAGAAAAGAGAATGAATTGAAATCCTATCTTACAATGCAACTAAGAAAGGATCATACCTTTCTCTTCCTTGTTATCCCGGCAGCGCTTCGCTAGCGCTCTTTCCCCGCCTCCCACTCCTCCTCCCGACCTCTCAACCCTAGCCCTTGGGGTGGTGGTGTTAGTGGAAATCATAGAGAATGAATGGGTAGGTTGGTATTTATAGGCTACAGGAAACCCCTTACCGTAGTTAGTAAACCATGATTTAGCCCTTAAATGCGGTTAACGACCATGGTTTTGGCCAAAACTTATCGGAAACTTAGGGCTTAAGTTAGAACATTCCAGAGGATTCCAGATTCGCTAATGACATTTAATTAATGCTAATCATGATTAACTTTCACTAATCACGATTTAACTTTTGCGACTTATGCTTATCTTTTGCTAACTATTGATTAGTGTCACTAATGGTCATTAGTGGTTTTCAATCTGTCATTATATTCTATAATCATATTTAATTATTCTTAATGACGGTCATTATGGGTTAATGACATCTTAAACCTCTTTACTTATCTTTCTTCCGAAAATCATAACAATTCCAAATGAAGTTCGATTCATATGAAACGAATTGCATTGGTTTCCTCTTGACGAGCTGGATTTTATGATATAGGATTTGAGAGGGACCATGTTCAAGGTTTACACCATCTAAGGCCATCAAGAAGGAAGTAGACAACTTAGGTGCTCACCGTAGGGATTCCAGCCAGTGAGGGAGACTTCAAGACCTTTATCCATAGAAGATGAAGGGGACTAAAGCCGCTACACCTGAGATTCGATATAGAAGGTCCTCTCGATCAGAACCAATCGTTCATGATCACTCCTTCACCGTGAGGCACAACCAACCAACAACTAGAGGTGTTGCGGTGCCTCTCCACCTCCTCCTTCGAGGAACAGTCCTGACGCCCTCATCGTCGCACTCCATCGCACTGTGCGTCGCCGCAATAGTGCCCTCGTGATAAACACAGATTATCGTAGGTCTAAAAGTATGTCTCACACAAGGCGGGGACAACCGAGGTCGCTGCGGTGACCCACAATAAAATGTATTTAATCAACAATTAATCCACACTATAGATCAAGGAAATAGAAATAAATGTGGAGTTAAAATTTATTTTTAACTCTGCACAAAATGTATAGCAAGCAAGTATGCAGAGAGTTCGAACACAGGGAGCAAACAGGGTAGATCAAATAAATGTGCACAAGTGAATGCGTGTGTGTGAGTGTGAGAGATGTCTACACTAAGCAAGCAAGAAGGGATTTTTGTGGGTTTTTAATTTTAAATTTCTTTAATTTTTTATTTAATTTTTAATTTCGTTTTTTGATTTTTAATTTTTTTGATTTTTTTATTTTTTATTTTATATTTTTTTGTTTCTTTTTCAATAAGCAAAGTAATAAAAGACAAGATAAAGTATTTATAAAAATGTACAAAAATAACCAAAAACTTAGAAATAATTTTTTTTTGATATTTTTAGGATTTTTTACTATTTTTGTGATTTTTGGGTATTTTTCAAACTATTTTTGGTATTTTAAATACTGAAATGAGGGAAAACAGTGAAATATGTACTATCTGTGAGTAAAATAGGAATTACAATTTGCAAACATCCATCAAAATTTTTCACACTAATTTTCAAATATAGATAATGAAATATAGAACAAATAGGAACTGAGTTTGTATTTTTCTGAGTTTTCTTTGATTTTATATATATTTTTTGAAGTTTTTAAGTATTTTCTAATTTGTAAGGTTTTTCTTTTGCAATTTTTAGTGATTTTAGACTGACACTAAAGTAGGTTAAAATACACACTAGGGATTTTTTTTGGAATTTTTCGAGATATTTTAATATTTTTTTAGCATTTTCTAATGCAAACAAGGAAATAAATGCATGTTTTTGATTTTTTAATAAACGTGAAAATGCAATAAAATCAAAACTAAAAATCTGGCGTTAAAGTGCAAGTATCCAGGAGCTTAAGTTCAAATTTTTGGAATTTTTCGAATTAAAATGATGCTCCAATTAAATACTACAAGTCCACAAAAATTCACAGCCAAGCAGGGACTATACTGCAAATAGACAGAACTCCAGGGTTGAACACGCAATTTTTCACAAAAATTTAGAACTGCAGTATTAAACTTTCGGGCTAAATCTAAATACAAAAACTCGCAAGCCCTTCTCCGCAAAATTACCAAGATCACGTGCCAAAGCACGCGCCTAGCAGGGCACGATTGTAAATATCAAACACTATGGGGGCACGCCTGTAATTGTTCTCACAAAATTTGTACTGAAGTAGAAAACTTCTGGACTAAACGCAAATACTTAAAAGCACAAGGTTTGCGCCTGCAAAAACGCCCGAGGGCACGTGCTTCAGACACGTGACCTAGCGAGGGCACAACTGCAATATGACAAAACTCTAGGGGCCTGATTATAAAGTTTACAAAAATATAAAAAGGCAAAAGAAAGTTTGCGCAATAATGACTAAATAACAAAAATGGATGGGTATGAAGTGCAAAATGCCCAACCTTTGGCGTGATCCGACGGTTCCCCTTTTGTCACTTATACACGTGTCGAGACGAGGGGCCGTGATACCCCTTCGTGGATGCTTGGCTAGGATTAGATATTGGACGAATGATCAAACGGCTGTGAGGGGTCCAAGATCCGACGGAGGCTGTGCTTCCTGGAGGGAGGCTATGATCAGACGGCTCAGAGGGGGGCTGGAAGAACGGCTCAAGAACGTGGCTGGGCCGAGTTTCGAACACCCCTCCGACGCCCCTCCGACCACCTGGGAGTGTAAGACCAGGGGCAAAATGGAGCCAGAGCTCCTCCTCTTCCAGGGAAGGTCTCCAAGAAGCGCCTGGAGCACCGGTGGCGATGGGCAGCGCTGGAGAAGATGGCGCACTCCAGCTGCTTCACTTCTTTCAAAATCGACCGATGCGAAGATCGTTTGGGCACCAGCTCCTGCAAAGTGGTTAGCGCAACAAGCAGAGAAAAGAACTGGGGCCTTATTGGTGATGGCGGATGGGCGGTCAGTGGTGGTTGGAGCGGAAATGAAGGTGGTGGCTCGCCGGCGCGAAATCCGGTGATTTGTGAAAAGGTTGATTCGGTACGTGCGGATCGAAAGGGATGAGGCTGGTTTACTCCTAAAGCTAACTAACTAAAAGAATGCAAGAAAATGACGCAAAACAGACCTCGATTGGCTTTAAACGCCAAGAGATGGGTACCTCACGGTATGCGCCGGAGATGGAGGATGGAACGCGCCGCCGAGCTTAGCGAGGCACCTCGACAAGGTGGAGGACCATCCCTCTGTCACAGGGAGTCCAACAACGAGCCCTTGGAGGTTTTTTGGCTCAGGCCAAAGCGGTTCAAAGGGCTATGGAAGGTTTGGGTGGATTTTGAAACATGGTGGAGAGGCGAACTTCGAGGCGCGATCACGGGTGCGCCATGAAGATCTGGGTAGATCTGGTAGGTCGGCGGGGATTAGGGATGTGCCAGGTACAAGTTTCATGAAGGAGTCACCTTCCCTCGAGCAACGCACAAGCGGCGAAAAATTCGAGAAAAGAGGGGCGCAGCGGGCTTCTGACAAGGTACAGGGCTATGACTAGGGAGTTGACTGGATGGTCAACATCCCAGTCCACCTGGTTGGTCCACGTGGACCAAGCAGGAAAAAGCCCCAAAAATGTTTTATAAATTCGTTTTAAAATAATAAATGAATTATTTAGATTTAGGTTATTTAATGAAAAATATTTATTATTTTATAAATTATTTTATTGTGATTTTTATTTATTTTTTAGAGGTATATTTTTACGAGTTGCCTATTATACCCCTTTATAGGTATAATATCTATATAGTTTATTAATTTATTTTTATTTTGTGATTTTTATTTATTTATTTTTGGTTATCATTTTATAAAAATAAAAAATACTTTTATACACATAAATATATTTTGATTTTATTTTTATGATGTGTTTTGTACACTTAATTAAATAACAGTATATAAAGTATAGGTATATGTGTGTGCTTTACCTATGTATTTGGTATATGAATTTTATTTTGTGTTTTCCTTTGAGTTTTATCTTGATTTTAATGCACATATATATTATAGGTAATATTTACAAGATAACAAAAATATAAAAATATAAAAATAATGAATAAATAATAAATCGAATATTTTAATCTGTACAATTATACAATGTGGGTCCAAAACTCAACTTTCAAACCGTAGCTCCGCCAAATGCGAAACCACCGCCATTAAATAGCTTATTTTATTTTATATACAATTAAAGGTGAGTATGCTGCATTTGGAGTTATCAGTTGTGAGATACGGGTCTAGGAAGTTGGGATTTTGGATTTTTATTCAGACCATAACTTTTTATCTATACGTTATTTTTCAATGAAATCAATTTTGTATTTTTCTTTATTTAATTATCTACAACTTTCATGTACAAAGTTTTTTTATTTGATGTATAAAAAGTGGAACCAAAAATAGGTCCCAAAATGAATAAAGAATGAATTAAATAATTTAGGTATTTGACCCTTATCTCCCCCTACTTTATTCCTTGTCGACCTATTCATCAAGATGCCTAGGTCTCGGGGGTTTCGGGTCATAAAATATTTACAATATTTTATTCTTTTTCTTTTCTTTTATTTATTCTATAATTTTGGCTTTAATTACAGTATTTTATACACTATTTAGATGCACATGCATGAATGCTAAGATGACGGAATTAATGCTATTTACAGGCATTTGCTAGGGTTTTAGGTGCCAAAATGATAGAATAAAGATGATGAAATGTGGATTCATCATCCCCCTATACTTTACCTTTTCTAGTCCCTAGCAAACACTTATACAATAAGTGCAAAAGAAAAAGAAAGAAAAGAAAAAGAAGAACTTGGATTTTATTTGATTATCATACTTGTCTTCACAAAATCAAAGTTTGGAGCTTAAGTCGGACCTTTGGAGTTTTAGTGCGGGCGGAACCTTAGTGAGAACCGTGTTTGAAATTCAACAGTCCTTGAGAATCCCAAAACTCCGTCCAAGTCTCCTCAATAGCCAGGTCAGAAATACTTCAACTTATACGCAAACTCTTACGGCTATGAGTCTGACTCGTACAGTGTAAGTGATATGTAGCTCCCCACCACAGAAGTAACAAAGAAACAACCTCCCCCACCCTGGTAACTCTATTGCCTCGGTCTAGCAACTCTTTCCTCGAGAAGCGGGGTATTCCCTTCTAAGTTCAAGTGCAACCGGCTCAAGAAGAGGGGGAATAAGAGGTATAGAATTTTGGGAGCTCAACCAGTGTAGCTAAGTCTCCCGCTGCAAGCTTCATGAGATGTAACATGGATACCATAAGCTTTTGCTTTATTGGAATATATACACTCCGGTGGGGTTATTTAAATTTTCAATCCAACCCACCACCCTTTTTTTGGAGTTCTTTTTGCATTCATTTTTTTTCAAGTGCATATGTACAACATATCTACATGGTGCAGCATATATACAAGAAATTTTCCTCTTGAGCCAGTAGACTATCCCTCTTTTGAAGCTTTATTGCAACCCACGGCTTCTGTCTTTAGCCTTCATCACCACTAGACCAAGTTGAGGTGCACTTCCTTCACTAGAAGAAGAAGAGAGGTTCCGCCTAGAAGTACTACCCTCATATGCTACCCCAAGCCAAAGGAAACTGCCTCCTCACCACCTCATCCGTGGAGAGCTATGTGAAAGGTGCAGGTGTCCAAGTCAGGTCATTATCAACAAGAGTCATGCGTGTGCTCCGAAATACTCTACTTAGGCAGTCAAGAATCCATTGAACCAAGTCTCGTGATCCTCAAAGAATTAAGTCAACTAGACCTGAAGTACCTCAAACCCAGTTCCTATAAGGTTCCTGTTATTAGGTAGATTTTAAGGTCCAATCAAGCTCCAATCTCCGGATTTTACTTAGACTTGTTCAACTATCAAACTCAATCTGAAAAATGCGAATGCTATGCAATGTAGAAAATATTTTTGTGATGCAATTTTCAAGATTTTTTTAACTTTTTATGGATTTTTGAAAAGATGATGCATGCTTTTTTGTATTTTTCAAAAAGATTTTTCAGATGTTTTTGGATTTTAGTTTTGCAAATGTTTTTGGGATTTTTGAAAACAAAAAAGATTTTGGCTGAAAATAAGGTGAAAATATGTACACGAGAGTGCTTCTCATATACACAAGAAGTGGATTTTAAGATTTTACAAGGGTAAGTGGTCAGTTTTATACATATATATAGGTAGTGAATTTGGGTGAGATGTATGCGGTCCTCAAACTTATTTGACACAAGCTTTACACACAATTTTTTTGAAAACTATAGTCCATAATAGTTTTTACAAACATTTTACAAACATGTACACACATTTGAAAATCATTTTGCAAAGGCTTTCAAAACAGTATGTATAGATTTTTCAAAATATTTTTGCAACCATTTTTCAAACCCTTTGCAAATCATTTTTCAAACATTTATTTCACACAAAGAAAATAAATTTTACAAACCACACATTTTTACACAGGTTGAAAACATGTAACAAAACATTTTCAAAATAGTTTTCAATAGATGTTCACAAAGATTTTCAAACTATTTTTCAAACATTTTTCAAATAAACATTTTCACTTGATTTATTAATTAGTATATACAAAAAGAATTTGAGGAACAGAACACCTTTTTATTAAAGATGTTTAATGCATTTTAAAGAATTATTAGCCATATTATTAGGAAAGTACGAGTTATGGCTAAAGTATATACGCAGTATATACGACCCCCCCTATACTTAGCTTGAGCTATGTCCTCATAGATCAGAGAGAAAAGAGAAGTCATAACTCGTACTAAGTATAGGCAAGTCTAAAGAATAAATTAATTAATGAAGGAATGAATGAACAAATGAGAAGTTGACCGTCCCCCCTATACTTAGGATCAAATAATCCTAAGTATAGCAGACTGTATACAAAGCAGGGAGGGTTAAGGGTGGGAATGAACAGATCGTACTCGAATTGTCTCCCCCTATACTTAGGGTAAAATATCCCTAAGTATAGACAAGAAGAGGAGACAATGGAGAGGATCGAAAAATAGAGAAACTCGGGATGCACGCCCCCCTATACTTAGGACAAAGTATGTCCTAAGTATGGAAAACTGTCTACAAGGACGACACCTTTTTGATAGATGAAGAAGGTAGAAGAGGAAAAGAAGAAAAGAAAAAGAGATGAGACTAGAAATGAGATCATGAGAATGTACACATCGCTCCCCCTATACTTAGGGTAAAAGAAGCCCTAAGTATAGGCAACAAGAGGAGTGATCACACGAAACGAAGAATGAACACTCGGCTCGTCCACCCCCCTATACTTAGGACAAAATACGTCCTAAGCAAGGCAAACACGAGAATGGGTGGCCGAGCAATACGGAAGAAAGAACCGAGGTACACAAGGGAATATACAACAGAGATGGATATACACATGATCAAGAAGGTGGAAAGCTGACCTTCTTGTGAGACCGCTGAGGGATAGATCTGATATGGTGTATGTCGACATCGGGGTCCACAGTGGACGGAAGCCGATCAGGGTCGACATGGTGAAGGCCCTCAGTGGAGTCAAATCGGAAAGGGACGAACTGATCAATGGAAGCAGTATGGCTAGGTTCTCCCTTGGTGGTCCTATGGTATGGAGGCACAGACTGGTGAGTGGAAGAAGTACGACTAGGTCCGACCTTAGAAGTCTCGCAGATGTCAAAGTGGAATGGGACAAACTCATCATCCTCGGAAGAAGTGTAATCGGAGTCGTCCTGCGAGTCCTCGTCCAGGTCAAAATAAAAAGGAACGAAATCATCAGTGGAAGTATACGAACTCAGATCGTCCTCAAGAGTCTCAACTGAATCATTGTCTTCAACAAGAGGTCTGAATTTATCAAAATAAATGGCAGCATCATAACCGACCTCAATCATCTTCACCTTTGAAGGACCAGGGACGGAAATATCAGTGGAAGTAGTCAAACCAAGTCCGTCCTGTCTAGTCTTACCTAGGTCATTTGTTTCCTTTTGAGGTCTCTCAAAATAATGGGCAACATCATAAACGTCCTCAATAGTCTTGGTATCTGCCCCCCGCTCAATTGGATCTATGACGTAGATACTTTGGATTTCATCAACACATCGCCACACACCAGGAGGAGGACACTCAAGGTCCATGCTTTCCGATTTCCTCCCCTTTCGGGGGATTCGTCGGGTCTCATTAGGTTTCGCTAAGCAAACATCTTTAGTAGCATCAGATCGGTCACGGGCCTCGGAGTCAGCTATAATGGTGAAGGTGCATCAGGTGCAGGTCTCTGGTCAACTGTGGGTGAGGTGATCAACACTTCACTCTCGTCAATAGGATGGAAGCGAACCTCTCCTGATCCATAGTCTATAACGACCCTCACAGAGGCGAGGAATGGTCGTCCCAGGATGATTGGAGAAGGCTCCCCTGTGGAGTTCTCCATGGGCAACACGACAAAATCAACATTGTGGCTTGTGCCCTGAATAGAAATGACGGCGTTTTCAAGGATACCCTTCGGCCTCTTAATAGATCCATCAGCAAACTGAACGATCATCCTGGTTTTCTTGAGAGGCCCTAAGTGAAGAGACTGTACCAGCGAGAAGGGTAGTATACTAATGGAAGCACCGCCGTCTAGGAGAGTGCGATCACAAGTGTAATCAGAGATGGTGCAAGTGATGAAAGGTGTAGCTGTGTTCTTCTTTTTGGGAATGGGATGGTGTGTGATGGCGAGGGCAGTGGCCACGGTCAAAATGTGACGCTCAGATCTGCTCCTCCGCTGTCTCTTCTTGGGAAGAGGAGCAGATAATTGGGTCATGGCCTGTTGAAGTGGGGCACGAATAATCTCATGAATAGTAGCCACCACTCTGGGTTCAGATAGCTTTTTTTTTGAATTTTTGGACTTCCTCCATACAAGGGAGGAAGTCGGAATCAGCATATACACGAGGCATGCCAAGAGCAGTCTGTACAGCGGCATCCTCGGGGTCAAAGGTGGGACTAGGTGTGAATGTATGTGTGGTCAAGGGTTCTGGCAAGCGGACTCTCTCCTCAAAATATTGAGCAACCAAGTGTCTCCCGAACTCTTTTTGGATTTTTAAATTTTTCTCATTTTTTGTATTTTTGGTGATTGCAAGCTCCCATGATCATCTACAAGTAAATCTGAATCCCCGACGGAAGGAGCATTAATCTGATTGTTCCTCAAGATAGCAAGATTATCATTCAACAAATCAATGCGCTTTGTCATCCGATTCAAGATATCACTCATAGAGATCGAGGGAGATGACTCCATCACGTCAAACTCGGGTGGATGTGAAGGTGGAGGTGGATAATATACAGGTGGGGGTGGATGTGGGTAGAAGTCTGAGTCGTGATACTGTGGCTGAGGAGGATATGTACAAAAGTCAAAAAAAGTAGGAGGAGGATCCTCCTGATAAAAGGGAGGTGGACCGGCTGGAGGGTACGAGGAATCCTCAAAATCCGGATAAAAATCGCTCCAGGGATCCATCTCGAAACAAGAGAGAATGATCGGGAGAACACGATGGTCAAGTCAATAGATGTGTGGAGAAAGGCGCAAATGCGCAGAGATGATCTAGAATGCACACAAAACAATCACAAGCAAAAATGAAACAACCAAACCCTCAATTCACCTACTCAACTCGGTGAAGACCACAAATGCTGTCTTTTTATCTTGTCTGTTTTAGAGTTAGGTGAAAAAGTCAAGAAGTTGCACAAACACTTAGGGGGCTGAAAATGGTATTTGGGCACTAACCTTAGTGTGTGCGCGAGCAATGTAAAACGAAGACAATGAGGGGATTACTCGCCCCAAGACAATGTTTTTCTTTTTGATCAGTTTTAGAGTCAAGTAATATTAGCAGTCCCAATTTTATTGGTTATCACCTTTTTTGGATTTTTAGTGAGAAATGCACGATCCTAACGGGGATTCAATTCCTTTAAGCTCCTAGGTTGGCAAAATCAGAGGGAGAGTCGGAAAAGCAATGCAAGCGGCAAACAATGATGAATGCTAAAGCGTAAATGCTCACCTTGCCTCCAGCACTCTACATGCAAGGATGCCCAGCAGAATTGAAACCTATCTATATGCAAATGCAAAGCCGATGAAATCGCCCTAAGTTCAGAAATTGCTATTAACGGGAAGCACCACAAGTTGATCACCGATCCTCAATCCAAGAAGTCCGGTCTAGACTCACCCCTCCTCTTTTCGACAAGTCGAGTTCAGGAGTAGCGCTTGATGGGGTGGGCTCACGGCGCGGTGGATCTAAGATGATGAACCGACTGTTTAAAATTTGACTAAGTCCAAACGCGGCTATAGGTACATGCAAGATATTTTAGGTGTTTGGCCTTAATCTATCGCAAGCAACTCCTAAAACTACGGGCTCAATCACACAAAGTGAAGAAAACAAAATCGGAAAACAAAGTAAAAAAATGCGATGAAAACCGATAAGAACGCGGTGAGCCCCCAAGTGTACAAGCACTTGGAAATTGGGCCCGAAAGTCCAAGTCTGAATGCACCTGTATTATTACAAATAAAGAGTCTCTCTCTCTCTCACAGTAAATTACACCAGATAAGGTCAATAAAATAAATGGCTCGGGAATTGTCTTCAAAAATCCTCTAAGTCCGCCTTCGTGCGAAGCGTCAGCTGCCTCACGTGGGTGCACGGGTGCTCCTAGAAAAGAGAGCCTCCCTCGATCCGCGTACCTCGCACAAAGTCAAACAAGAAGGTGATTAGACAATTCAAACAATAAATATCAAAAATGAGCCAAAATACAATAAGCAGAAATAAAAAGCCGCAAAAATAGACAAATAATCACAACACAAGCAAAAAGTGATCTACGCGTTGTTGCTCCCCGGCAACGGCGCCATTTGATAAATGCATATTATCGTAGGTCTAAAAGTATGTCTTACACAAGGCGGAGACAACCGAGGTCGCTGCGGTGACCCACAATAAAATGTATTTAATCAACAATTAACCCACACTATAGATAAGGAAATAGAAATAAATGTGGAGTTAAAATTTATTTTTAACTCTCCACAAAATGTATAGCAAGCAAGTATGCAGAGAGTTCGAACACAGGGAGCAAACAGGGTAGATCAAATAAATGTGCACAAGTGAATGCGTGTGTGTGAGTGTGAGAGATGTCTACACTAAGCAAGCAAGCAAGGATTTTTGTGGTTCTTTAATTTTTAATTTTTTTTATTTTTTTATTTTTTTTAATTTTGTTTTTTGATTATTAATTTTTTATTTTTATTATTCTATATTTTATATTTTTTTTGTTTCTTTTTCAATATTGAAAAATATAAGCAAACTAAAAATGTGCAAAAATAACCAAAAATTTAGAAATAAAATGTTTTTGATATTTTTGGGATTTTTTATTGTTTTTGGGATTTTTGGGTATTTTTCAAACTGTTTTTGGTATTTAAATTACTGAAATGAGGGAAAACAGTGAAATATGTACTGTCTGCGAGTAAAATAAGAATTACAATTAGCAAACAACCACCAAAATTTTTCACACTAATTTTCAAATAAAGATAATGAAATATAGAACAAATAGAAACTGAGTTTTTATTTTTCTGAGTTTTCTTTGATTTTATATATTTTTTTGAAGTTTTTAAGTATTTTCTACTTTGTAAGGTTTTTCTTTTGCAATTTTTATTGTTTTTTTGGACTGACACTAAAGTAGGTTAAAATACACACTAGGGATTTTCTTGGAATTTTTCGAGATATTTTAATATTTTTTGGCATTTTCTAATGCAAACAGGGAAATAAATGCATGTTTCTGATTTTTAATAAATATGAAAATGCAATAAAATCAAAAACTAAAAATCTGGCGTTAAAGTGCAAGTATCCAGGAGCTTGAGTTCAAATTTTTGGAATTTTTCGAATTAAAATGATGCACCAATTAAATACTACAAGTCCACAAAAATTCGCAGCCAAGCAGGGACTATACTGCAAATAGACAGAACACCAGGGTTGAACACGCAATTTTTCACAAAAATCTAGAACTGCAGTATTAAACTTTTGGGCTAAATCTAAATACAAAAACTCGTAAGCCCTTCTCCGCAAAATTACCAAGATCACGTGCCAAAGCACGCGCCTGGCAGGGGCACGATTGTAAATATCAAACACTATGGGGGCACGCCTGTAATTGTTCTCACAAAATTTGTACTGAAGTAGAAAACTTCTGGACTAAACGCAAATACTTAGAAGCACAAGGGTTGCGCCTGCAAAAACGCCCGAGGGCACGTGCTTCAGACACGTGACCTGGCGAGGGCACAACTGTAATATGACAAAACTCTAGGGGCCTGATTATAAAGTTTACAAAAATATAAAAAGGCAAATGAAAGTTTGCGCAATAATGACTAAATAACAAAAACGACTGGGTATGAAGTGCAAAATGCCCAACCTTTGGCGCGATCCGACGGTTCCCCTTTTGTCACTTATACACGTGTCGAGACGAGGGGTCGTGATACCCCTTCGTGGATGCTTGGCTAGGATTAGATCTTGGCCGAATGATCAAACGACTGTGAGGGGTCCAAGATCCGATGGAGGATGTGCTTCCTGGAGGGAGGCTATGATCAGACGGCTCAGAGGGGGGCTGGAAGAACGGCTCAAGAACGCGGCTGGGCCGAGTTTCGAACGCCCCTCTGACGCCCCTCCGACCACCTGGGAGTGTAAGACCAGGGGCAAAATGGAGCCAGAGCTCCTCCTCTTCCAGGGAAGGTCTCCAAGAAGCGCCTGGAGCGCCGGTGGCGATGGGCGGCGCTGGAGAAGATGGCGCACTCCAGGTGCTTCACTTCTTTCAAAATCGACCGATGCGAAGATCGTTTGGGCACCAGCTCCTGCAAAGTGGTTAGCGCAACAAGCAGAGAAAAGAACTGGGGCCTTATTGGTGATGGCGGATGGGCGGTCAGTGGTGGTTGGAGCGGAAATGAAGGTGGTGGCTCGCCGGCGCGAAATCCGGTGATTTGTGAAAAGGTTGATTCGGTACGTGCGGATCGAAAGGGATGAGGCTGGTTTACTCCTAAAGCTAACTAACTAAAAGAATGCAAGAAAATGAAGCAAAACAGACCTCGATTGGCTTTAAACGCCAAGAGATGGGT
Organism: Ottelia alismoides; assembly: GCA_037367405.1. Classification (NCBI taxonomy): domain Eukaryota; kingdom Viridiplantae; phylum Streptophyta; class Magnoliopsida; order Alismatales; family Hydrocharitaceae; genus Ottelia; species Ottelia alismoides. The sequence goes on along the minus strand of JAZKJV010009937.1, from coordinate 55,251 downwards.
ACCTCACGGTATGTGCCGGAGATGGAGGATGGAACGCACCGCCGAGCTTAGCGAGGCCCCTCGACAAGGTGGAGGACCATCCCTCTGTCACAGGGAGTCCAACAACGAGCCCTCGGAGGTTTTTTGGCTCAGGCCAAAGCGGTTCAAAGGGCTATGGAAGGTTTGGGTGGTTTTTGAAACATGGTGGAGAGGCGAACTTCGAGGCGCGATCACGGGTGCGCCACGAAGATCTGGGTAGATTTGGTAGGTCGGCGGGGATTAGGGATGTGCCAGGTACAAGTTTTATGAAGGAGTCACCTTCCCTCGAGCAACGCACAAGCGGCGAAAAATTTAAGAAAAGAGGGGCGCAGCGGGCTTCTGACAAGGCACAGGGCTAGGACTAGGGAGTTGACTGGCTGGTCAACATCCCAGTCAACCTGGTTGGTCCACGTTGACCAACCAGGAAAAAGCCCCAGAAAATGTTTTATAAATTCGCTTTAAAATAATAAATGAATTATTTAGATTTAGGTTGTTTAATGAAAAATATTTATTATTTTATAAATTATTTTATTGTGATTTTTATTTATTTTTAGAGGTATATTTTTACGAGTTGCCTATTATACCCCTTTATAGGTATAATATCTATATAGTTTATTAATTTATTTTTATTTTGTGATTTTTATTTATTTATTTTTGGTTATTATTTTATAAAAATATAAAATACTTTTATACACATAAAAAATATTTTGATTTTATTTTTATGATGTGTTTTGTACACTTAATTAAATAAAAGTATATAAAGTATAGGTATATGTGTGTGTGCTTTACCTATGTATTTGGTATATGAATTTTATTTTGTGTTTCCCTTTGAGTTTTATTTTGATTTTAATGCACATATATATATTATAGGTAATATTTACAAGATAACAAAAATATAAAAATATAAAAATAATGAGTAAATAATAAATCGAATATTTTAATCTGTACAATTATACAATGTGGGTCCAAAACTCAACTTTCAAACCGTAGCTCCGCCAAATGCGAAACCACCGCCATGAAATAGCTTATTTTATTCTATATACAAATAAAGATGAGTATGCTGCATTTGGAGTTATCAGTTGTGAGATACGGGTCTGGGAAGTTGGGATTCTAGATTTTTATTCAGGCCATAACTTTTTATCTCTGTACATTATTTTTCAGTGAAATCAATTTTGTATTTTTCTTTATTTAATTATCTACAACTTTCATGTACAAAGTTTCTTTATTTGATGTATAAAAAGTGGAACCAAAAATAGGTCCCAATATGAATAAAGAATGAATTAAATAATATAGGTATTTGACCCTTATCTCCCCCTACTTTATTCCTTGTCGACCTATTCATCAAGATGCCTAGGTCTCGGGGGATTCGGGTCATAAAATATTTACAATATTTTATTCTTTTTCTTTTCTTTTATTTATTCTATAATTTTGGCTTTAATTACAGTATTTTATACACTATTTAGATGCACATGCATGAATGCTAAGATGATGGAATTAATGCTATTTACAGGCATTTGCTAGGGTTTTAGGTGCCAAAATGATAGAATAAAGATGATGAAATGTGGATTCATCACCTCACCATCGCCCTGCCTTCGCAACTTAACCGCCGTCAAAGACATGCCAGCCCCTTGCACGTGAGGCACCCATGGTAAGGGGTGGAAATTTCTTCAGCCCCCTACTTTTTGCTAGAATTTCAAGAGGTCTTCTGACGTCAGCAACACAAGCTTTGCACATGCAGGCAGGAAAAATTACATCGAGGATCCCAGATCTTTTCCATATTTCATGCATAAGTCATGCCATTCATCCAGCACGTGCCCCATACGTGCTAGTGGAAAATTGCATAGGACTCCCTTGGGTTTAGGTATTTCCATACATGCCCCTGCATTGTAGTTTGTTTTTTATTTTTGCATTTAGAACCCTGCATTTGGCTTGTAATTTGAACATCATTTTCGCATCAATTTTTATTTCCAAAAATTGCATATTGTAGATGAACTATTTTTTTATCTAATGAGTATTTATTTTCATTTTTATGAGATGCAATGTATTTAGCAAAGTTGCAGAAGTCGGCAGTCGGTACTCGGTCGGTCGGGTCACTGACTAAGGATTAGTCAGCAGTCAGACAACTAATCGGATTTAGTCGGGCATTAGTCGGTTTTGAATCTTTTATTATTTTAAATATATAAATTATTATATATATTAATATATATATTCAATCATAAATATGCATAGATTTAGCAATTTTTAATTTTATAAGAGCTAAAAAAGAAGCAATCGAAGGAAAAAAGTAGCAAGTTAACAACAAATGTTTGCTACATAACATTAGCTAATGTTCACTAACAGATACAACATTTCAAAATAGAAAAAATTCAATCAAGCATGAAGCATCAAGTAAAAAGGCATACATCTCCATCAAGGTCATCATCCAAATCAATCTCTTCTTCTTCATCATCTTCATCATCATCTTCTTCTTCCTCATCTATGTCTTCAGGTAGAAATTCCTCCTCTTCTTCATTTATAGATGCAACATTTGAGCTCGAATATGAAGCTCCCTTGCCACGTTCATCTCGTTGACTTCTTCTCAGCTCTAAATTCTCTTCTGCACCACTTACATGAGCCACTGCACCCCAAGTCAATCCGGAACTTGGAAAGACCTCCTCATATTGAGCTTGTACATTGACCTCTCCAGCCCATTCACATAAATATGCACGATCATGAGAGGAAATATGACCTTTTCCTTTCTCAAGATGGCATTCCATCATGTTGGAATTGAAAGAAACATATACAAGATCATTTAGCCTCTTTGTCTCCAACCTACCTCTCTTCTTTTTATGGATCTATAAGCAACATTACAAAAAATGTGACTAATGAATATATCAATTACTAATTTACAACTAGTATTTCTATTAGGTTGGTCACTAGAGTCATTATCGAGTCAAACATACTCCAATTGTGCTCACATCCAGAGGATGCAGAAGTCAAGCTCAAGATCTTGATGGCCATGTGTTTCAAATGTGGTCTGTCGTGTCCATAATTGTACCACCAATTAGCTAATAAATATAGAATGGTTAATCAATGAAATCAACGATGATCAAAATACATTAATGGAAAATAATGTCTGAAATACCTGGATCGAAAATTTCATCATTTCTCATTCTCTATCTCATGGCTAATGGCTTCCCAAATGCCCCACGATCATTTCTATAATAAAGAAGCTCCTTTGTAGTGATAGCATATTATATATCCAAATCTGATAAAATCTTTCCATGCAATCCCTAAAACTTCTCTTCACCACAATCTCTGCATCACCACCACACTCCATGAAAAAGAATTGTGGGTTCAAATAGTAAGCCGCTAGATGCAATGGGGTGTCAAGTCTGCCCTTGGTCTTGGAGATAATAGCATCCACAAAAAACTTGTAAGATGACTCCAGGCTATTAAAAGATGTAATTATCTCTCTCTTTGCCTCTTCAAGCCATCCATAAACAAATCTCATGGATGGACGTCAATCCGCATCAATCACATGCAATAGACGAACCAAAAGTGTAAAAATTTTGATTGCAAATGCAGTGTGGTTCCAAAAAGTAGCGTTGAATATTATGGACGCCGCTTGCTTTCCCTTTTTGGTCTTGTACCATGTGCAGACCCTCCACTCATCTGACGAAAACATCAACCTGAGCTTATCTTTTTTCACTAGAATGCTTTCAAGAGTGAGAAAAGTAGTAGCAAACCTTGTTTGCCCTGGTCTAGCAATGTCTCTCTTGCTTGTAAACTTCCGCATCAAGCTCAAAGTTTTAGTGTGAGCATAAATAAAAATTATGAGCATCCTCACCTTTTTAACCGCGCTCTTCACTTTTGAATCTTTGATGATCTACTCTAAAGCAAGATCAATGGAATGAGCTACACATGAAGCCCACCATATATGGTCATATTTTGTGAGTAGCAATCTCCCTGCTCCTACGTTCGCCGAAGCATTATCCGCCACAACTTGAACAACATTCTCCACGCCAACTTCAGTTATGCACTCATCCACGAGTTGAAAGATGTACTCGGCGGTGTGTGTCTCATTAGAAGTAACTATGGACTTTAAAAATGAAGTTCCAAAAGAGCAATTGACACAGAAGTTCATGATGCTTCGTCCTCGCATGTCTGTCCATGCATCAATCATTATAGAGCACTCTATCTTCTTCCATGTAATTCGATGACATTGCAAGTCATCAGATATTTTCTTGACCGCCTTCTTCAAAAAATAGACCACTAATCTCATACCTCATAAGAGTCTTCAGATATGGACCATACATTCCAATTTCCTCCATCATATGCTTGAACTATTTCATGGTTAATGCATTGAAAGGGATCATCGAGGTATATGCCCAGTTGCATATATAGGAGACAACCCTTTCACGATGGTCCTTGGATAAAACATCTTTTATGCTCATCTGGTGTGTTCCTTGAATGACGACAATCTTTTCTAGAGATTCGGAAGATCGATGTCTTTTAGCAAATCCAGCATCTCCAGCGATGCCAATATCAATCTCATCTCTCATCTCAGCAACCTCAACGGCTTTCTGACTCTTCTTTCTAGCAACATCATCCAAATATGATATCATTATCTTCTTCATTTCTTCGTTCACCTTAGGACATGCAGCCACGTTACCTTTACGGTGTGCAAGATGTTGCTTGAACCTAAAAACCCCTCCTTTCACCACCTTCTTGCACAACATGCAAGTAACTGTGTTCGGATCCACACGGTTTGAAAGGTATCAAATTACCATGCAGGATCACTTGATCCTGGCGGTACATACAAGGACGAGTCGCTACTAGAAGCGACATTCATGGGGAGTGTTGCCATCTACATTGTCAGAAACTCACAAGTTAAAAGCTAAAACTAATATAAACAAGTGCCAAATTACTATTCTATTATTAATAATTATATACTAAAAATATACCAATACCAAGTTACAACTCTACATAAGAAGAAGACATAATTGCTGTTAGCATTTAAATAAGAAAAACACGCTACAAAATCTACAAATGCATTTATTATTATAAATTAAATTCAACAGTTCTCCTGAAATTTTACGTTAGAAATGATAAACTAATGCACTTAAACATTAGGCTTATAGATGCAATATACATGACTCAACAACCATGTGTTTCAAATGAAGCTCAAATCTTTGTGATGAAAGTCTTCAACGTGGTTATTTTGGTGGAATACATCATCTACACACTAATCATATACGGTTTCTTATTTATTTTTTTAAAAAAATCAGATTACTATTCAAACCAAGATTACATCTACGGCTACAATCCATGCATTTCGATTAGCTTAACATGGATATGCTTTTTCCAGCAAAGCACTGGCGCTGAACTCAATGCCCTGTCCGCCCAGTGGAGGGAGCTTTGCCAAAGGAACATCGAGATCGAAGCTGCCTGCGGCGCCCATCTCCGAAACCTTATAGATCAGCTCAAAACAGAAGCCAAGGAGAGGTGGTGGTCTCTCCAAGTCGCATTTCTCTAGATGTAAAATCCCTTACTGAGGTTCTCCCTTTTTTGACGCGGCAGTGGACTTAATTTGGATGATTCATCGCGAATGGAAACATGACACTACTAGAAATTTAACCACGTCTTGTGAGTTGCTGCGACAACACTATGTCCACCAGTTTCATATCCGATTGCAGTGATGACAGAAGTTTGAATGGTGGTATCCAGTGAAATTGTGCACAAGCTGCTGTTTGGAAGATATTAACCAGCTTAAGCACAGATTCCCCCTTTTTTGTAAGAAACTTTGTAGTGGTGGGGGAAGTAGTTGGAGGTGCAACATGAAACATATGCATCTCTGGTTCTATGAATCGCAGTTTATTGCAGTAATTGTGTCATCTTGAATTTATTATCGTTGTGTTTTTGCTTGTTGGAACAGTTGCAACGAACAGCATGTAGACCAAATCAGTTATGGCTAAAATTTCAATGAAATTTGTCATCTTGGCACCTAATCTTTTCTTATATTAATTAGTTCTCTCTGGAAATTGCATGTGGAGTAAAGGATTTTGAGGTGGGGAGGAGCATTTGAGGGGGTTCCTCGAGAAGGCGGCTGCCCAGACGAGGCTGAGGGCGAGCTCCGCTATCTGCTGACGGGGCGCGGTGACGAGCTAGAGTTACAGTGAAAATTTCGACAGTGCCAGACAACACCATGGTTCTGACTCTTGTATCTTCTTAAATGATGTTGTCATGCATCTAATGTTAATTTTGATCTAGCAATAACCTTTTGATATGTGCAGCTTCTTCTAAATGTCGAATCCGCGATTCTCTTAATATTGTACTGTTACTAGTTAGTTCGATCTTCACTCTATGATGCCGTAAATAGTTTTTTTACTTGCAAAGATAGTTTTTTTACTTGAAATTAGCGACATGTCATATTCATAGTTATATCATTAGCTATAGTTATATCATTAGCTATGGTGCATATAGTCAGATGATATTTTTTATAAAAAAAAACTTAGCTAATTGGCATTAAATTTTAAGCTAAAAAATATTAGGTAAAATTTTGAAAAATGGCAACAGATACGTGTCGCTATAATATGCCCAGTTGTTAATGATGTAACAATGGATATGATATTTGTTGATAAAAAAATCATTTCACAATGAATACGTGATGGATAATATAGTGACTGGATTTAAAAAAAACGTCACTATAAATCCATTTTACTCTGGTGATGGGGATGGCATCCAAAATCAACTAATAAAGAGAGACATACCATAAACGTCAAGATTTGAACTGAACTGAAGCCTTATAAGGTTTTTTCGGAATACCATTTGCACTCTGGGGAGAACTTATTCATGATAACAGGGAGGGAGGTAAGTATGCACCCTCCATCTTATTAACTAACTATTACAGCAGCATTAGACGCAGGCGATGATGCACGTGAGGAAGGCATTCTTGCACGTAGTTAAGCATGCGAGGTTTAGAGCACATGGGGTCTTGCACGTCATGTAAACGTTCTTGCATCCCAAGATGCAGGTGACCACCTGCGCGGACCCTGTCGGAGAGAGCAGCGCGATGGCGGCCAGAAGCACGAGCACCACCACGCCGAGCTTCATCGATGCCATCTTCCTCGCAAGAGATGGATTATGTATGTATATATCTCGGACTGCCGATGGTTGCGAGAGAGCTGTGTTCCTCAAATAGGGAGGATGCCTTACCAGCATCATCGTGTCTTTGAATGAAGTGGGACTAAAGTTAAGGCGTGTCGTATCGTACCCGCTCAATCGCTTCGTTAATTGCTCTTGGCAGCACCTACAGCTTAGCCAACTCTTTTTTCCGTGGAGCCAATAACAATGTGCAAGGATCTACCTCGACCATCCATCAAAAATCCAAGGGAGGATACTATTGGAGTAATATCCTCTCTCTCTCTCTCAAGAAAGTTTGGTTGGTAAAGGATGTTCGATCGATAGTTAAAAAAGATGCATATTACAGTAACATGATGCTTTTGTGGTAGCAAATTATATAAATTGGTGGATTACTGTTTATTGGTAACTCAATATTGAGTATCAAATGGTAAGGATAAGGATTACTACACCAAAATAAGTTTATAGCGACGTTTTTTTTTTAAATTCCACCGTTACGTTGGCCCTTGGTAAGTATCTAATGGCAATATTTTCTGTTGCGAAACTGTCTTTTGTATTTTAAATTAGCAACAAATGATATATCTGTGTTTGTATCAGCATTGATCAACATACTAATATTTAACTAAAAATTGTAATTATTTTTGCTATATCCATTTTTATGTGGATATTGAAATGCAGTATTAATTTTACTAATAAAAGTATTTGAAATCTATTTCAACAAATATAGATGCGTAAAGTAATATGGATTTGAATTATTTTTGCATATATCGATACAGAATACGTATATCATTTTCATTTTTTTATAACAATGAGATTGTATAATTTGTATGCGTCTAATGTCGTTTTTATTTTTTTGTGAAAATGAATATAAATATGGATATCATTTTCACTTTTTAGATAGAGAGATAGAAATAAGAAACAGTCATGTGTATATTTATAAGTATTCGTCCTTTCATAACTATGTAATTGGTTGAAATGTAAAACTTTTAGTAGTATAAATGGGTTGGTCATTTATATCAGTAACCTTTGGATGAGATAAAAATGCAAAATCGGCATTTGAGGTGCTATTTTGGACTTTCCTTCCGGCACCTCATGTTAAAATTTTAAAATTTCGATTTACATGTCTATTTATTTAATTATGCTAAATTAATAATTATTTTAAAAAAATCTCCATCTTTCTCATTGTGTTTACAGCAAAATGCACGAAATTTGACATTTGTAATTACGAAACGACAGTTATGGCAAATGCATATTCGACATTTATTATACGTCTAGAAAAAATCAACGTTTTCGATATGTATTAATTATTGCAATAAAATCGACATTTAATATATGTCGATTGCATCGATATACAAGGTAAAACCCCATTCTATTCTCTCTTTCCCTCTTCTCTATTATGTTGTCGCATTTCTTCTACCTTGAGAGGATCCTTCATAAGAGCATACAACTTCCTCCTACTGGCCACGGGATCTTAAAAGCCCGATATTTAAGGTACACAATTTTCTACACCCTTAAATTTAATTTAAATAAGATGGAAACACTTGAAATGCCCATTATTGAATCCTAATCTTTATCCATTTTTAATGATATGTACGACTTTGAATGCAATAACTAATTTACGTATTTTTTTAATAAAAAATTTCCTCTTTGGATGTTCAAGTACTAATATGATGATGAACCGGATTATTAAACACATGTTTTGATACTTTGTCTTGCATCATATTTTATTTCAGTAACATATTTTTTTCTTACATACATGACATGGGCACCATTTAGAGATTATTTATCCTTGCTACCTATGAGTATGATTGGTCCATTTCAATGGAAAAATGAGTAAGGAAAAGAGTTGCAATAGAAGGTTGGCTCCTTTTGAGGAGACAATTCATGAGAAAACCTCAACAAATGTACCTTCAACTTCTGCACAAGTGGAGGAAAGATCATCGCCAATATCGGGCAAGCAATTTTTTATTGAGAGGCAGTCTGGTATATCTCAATATAAATAATTTTAATGTTGAAATAGTTGATAGAAAGATTATTGTAGGCAAATTTCATAAAAAGATATCGTTATTGAAATAGATTCCTACAGTGGAAGGCCAACGCATAGAGTGTGACAAAGACATTTGTAGACTCTTATTGGAATAACATCTCGTGAAGATGTTCCAATGAAAATTGACTTCCGATTAATCAAGAAAGAGCATCTTCATGCATGTTATGATCGGATGAAGTAAGTCACTGGCTACTTAAAATTCTTTCTTTACATATATTTCTTATTGATTCTTTTTGGCACATGCAAATGGGATTGGTTTGCATGAGGATCCACATATTTATGATGCTCTAAATCATCGAATTGCAAAGCAAGTAAAAGAGAATTGATATTACACAACGAAGAGATATAACGAAATAGGTGACAAAGAGAAACCTCCCTTGATGACAAATAAGATGTGGGGGATGCATAAGAAGCGGTGCGACAGTTCAAAGTTCATTGTATGAAAATTTCTCGATGATGAATCCGTGATTCATCACTCTAAAAGTTGAAAATAGAGCTTCGTTCCCGAGTAATTAGCTACATTTCTCCTTTTATTTTGCATTATTCTCATTCATGCATTTAGAATTAATATCTGCATTTCAACATGCATATTTGCATTAAATAAGAAGTTAATTTCCCTTGTAAATATCATATTTATATTCATAATATTTCTCCTATTTTAGCAGGTCATAATTGAAGAGATTCAACTTTATAGTGTACATATTAGTAACACTAATAAAGAAAAAATATCAAAAAATAATAACTTGTAAAATTGACCAGAAAAACTAAAAACCCAGGTTGAGATCAAAAGCCTTAAAATGTGAATATCTCACTCATTTAGTCTCCTATGGACCACTACCCATTTTTAAATTAATGCATATTCAATTAACTTCAAAACAAGATCAAATCCAAAAGAACCGGAGTTCGTATGTGAAGCTTGGATTTTGGGCCCCTCATTGTAAATTGTACATATGTCCCCTTTATTTATTTATTTATTTATTTTATCTTTCTATTTTCTTAATTATTAAAAACAAAAAATGAGATTAAGTTGTAAATATTTATTTCATATTTTCTCTAATTTTATTTTGATTTTTATCTTATTCAAAAAATGACAAAAAATCTGTAAAAGACAAAAATACGGTATTTTATAGCTATTGAATACCACCCAAAAATAATTTTTGTACAGATTATTTTTTTTAATTTTGGATCCTTCACGAAAGTTGTAGTCTCATTGAGACGAACAACTTTCATGTTGAGCACTTTTTTATTTGACCCCTTTTGTTATTTCTTTTTTATTTTTCTCTACATTTAGTTTGTGATTTTTCTAGGAACGACACGTGGCTGCTTCTGGAGCTGCCATGTGTCATCCCATTTTATATTATTTTCATAATTTTATTTATTTTATTTTATTATCTTTATTTTATTTATTATTCATTTATTAATTAATTAATTTACTTATTTATATTTAATTAATTATTTTTAAATTTATTTTCAATTATTTATTTATAAGTAATTATTTACTTTTTAATTTAGTTTATATTTCCCCACCACATGGTTGCCCCTGCGCGTGCCACGTGGAGCCTCCCCCCTTCTCCCTCCTCTCCCATGCGCTACACCACTCGACCCCATTCCCTTACGCCCCGCGCCTTGCGCAACGATTGTGCGACCACTACCGCTTCTCCCTCTCGCCCGCGCGCCCCCCTCCTATCTCATCGTCACTACATGACCCACTCTCATCGCACAACCACCCACATCCCTCTGATCGCAACCACACGTCCCATGCCCCTCTCGTTCTCCATTTTTCACGCATCTTCCCGCCTCGCCCAACCATCCATAAAGTGTTGACAACCTCTTTGATTGCAAGCCATCTACCATTACGAGAGCACAAAGGTCCAACCCCCTAATCCTCTAGGTGATAGTGGAGGCGTTCCCAGGTTGAGCAACAACAACCGTTTCCCACGCGAAGGTGAGATTCGAGAAGGAACCCATCTCATCGTAGCAACAACTATTCAAGCTTGCCACCCAAGCTTCAGAACTACCTCGTCGTGACTCTTTGAGGCGACGACAAGGACAAGCTCCACCGAGCTCGCTCAACTCTGGTGAACATCTTAGGTAATACTTTTTTTATTTGCTTCAATGTATTTCTTTTCTTCTTTGCTACTACTCACCTTCCCCCAACACCTTCTTCACTCTACTTTGAACCTAATCCCTGTGTTCAAATCTACCTTCGACATCTACCCCACCTTCCTCAACCCATCCCCCTTCTTGTCTAACCTCACGCCACCTTTCAACTCTGGCCAAATTTATGGCTGGAGCAAATGGTTCCGTCCATCACCTTCGTAGGAACCCATCATCCATTCTCTCTTTGATGCTTAACAGTGGGGCCAAGGTATCAAACCTTGAGCATACCCTCCTCTTATAGGAACCTATCTAAGGCCATCAAGAAGGAAGTAGCCAACATAGGTGCTCATTGGAGGGATTCCAACCAACGAGGGAGACTTCAGGACCTCTATCCATCGAAGACGAAGGGGACTCAAGCCACTACAACTGACATTCGATACGGAAGGTCCTCTTGATCATAACCAATCGTTCATGATTACTCCTTCACCGTAAGGCACAACCAACCAAAAAGTAGAGGTGTTGCGATGCCTCTCTGCCTCCTCCTCCGAGCAGCGGTCCTGACACCCTCATCGTCGTACTCCACTGCACTACGCATCTCCACAGTAGTGCCCTCGCCATCGCCCTACCTTCGATACTTCGCCGCCCTCAAAAGACACACCAACCCCTTGCAAGTGAGGCACACATGCTAAAGGGTGGAAATTTCATTAACCTCATCCCCTCTTTTCGTCAGAATTGTAAGAGGTCCTTTGACGTCAACAACACGAGTTTTGCATGTTCAGCTAGGAAAAATTGCATCGAGACCCCCATCTCTTTTCCATATTTCATACATAAGTCCCGCCATTCATCAGGCACATGCTAGTGGAAAATTGCATAAAGGCCCTCGGGTTTAGGTATCTTGATACATGCCCCTGCATTGCATTTTTTATTTTTCATTTAGAACCCTGCATTTGGCTTATAATTTGAACATCATTTTCACATCAATTTTTATTTTCAAGAATTGCATATTGTAGATCAACTAATTCTTAATCCAATGAGTATTTATTTGCATTTTTGTGAGCTGTGATTTATTTACTATTATTAATTTGGTGAAAACTTGCATAATTTACCCATTTTATGCTCTGAAATTGCTATAAAATTATCATTGCTCTAAAAATTATAAAAAAAATCACATTATATAGAATTATTGCTGTTATACATGTTCTGAAATTTCATCTCGTTTGCATGCATATCGAGGTTGTAGTAAATTAAATGGTGATTTGAGTAATTTATTTTTAATCAATTCCACACTTAGTATTTTAAGGAATCAAAAGTTGTTCTGGATACCTTTCAAGTAGATTTATCTATGATAATTTAATCACTAAAAAATATTGGTGTTATTAAAATTATTTTGCATGAAATCACCATGCATTCACATTACATTAGAAAATCCAAAAGATTACAGTAGCTTAAACTTGCATTCATATACATTTTAGTTAAGTTTCACTGGGTTTGGAGTTCATTTGATTGAAATTTGTAGTTTAGACATCGAACTTTGCTAAATTGCATTGCATTTATTAATTGCATAAAAAATTACAAAAAATATTTTGATGAAAACCTAAGTGCTACACATCTAGAAATTGACCTAAGGAGATAGTGGCATCCCTGAATTTGACCTTGGGCTTATCCAACTAAAAAATATAAATTATCCGCTCACATTAATTGATTAATTAATTAGAGGTTTTTGATTGATCTATTAATTGCCCGACTACATCAACTCGACATTATTAACAAGGGTGTTCACAATTTTTCAAATGATGCCGATGTCGGGGAGGCACAGCTTAGATTGATTAGAAAATTTAGTTTTTAAGTTTTCCACCCATGGGTAGTCTGACCCCCAGTTGTTCTTGTGATTATTTCTCTGTTCATTTTCCAGAATTTTTTTATTTTGTTTGCTTTATTTTATTTTATTTATCTCTCTGACGACCATCTTATTTTTTGTACGAGGGACCCGACGCGACGGAGCGACTGCTTTGGTGGCTGAGCAACTCAGGAGAATTGGAGGTCGGTTGTTCTGGTGATAAGCTGACTGATGGGACACATTAAATTGAAGATCGAGTCAGATAGTGAGAGAGTGTAGAGTCTTTGGATTTATTTTCTGTAATTATTTCCTTTTTGTAAATAATTTGTATTAAATTAGATAACTGCATATTTTCAGCAGATTCCATTGGGGATCTCGTATGTGTACCTAGACTTTGGACATTATTCTTATGGAGCATCGAGACTAGTTTCACCCTCCGTGAGGGTGGGGATCAACTTGAGTGGCTCGTAGGTTATAGTTGCACTTGTAGTTATTTGAGCTTTATTAGGTCAATATTTTCTTGTGCTCGTAAAATGTAGGACCACACTATCACATTTAATAAATACACACTTAGAATATTTTATTTAGTCAAAATTAATTCATATTCTTCCGACTAATAGAAGTTCCTTCTAGGTGTGGTTCCATCGCTTGCATTCATTTAGCATAAAAATTTTCAATTTTGTATTGCATCCCGCATGTAGAGCGCGAGGATACTGTAGGCATGCATCACTAATTTATTCGATTGCGTTGGTTTTTTTGACTACCTTCCCCTTGGTTTTACAACTAAGGATTAAAGGAAAGCGGGGATGGATGATATGTGTGCTATGTTTGGTGGATTTAATTTGACAATCAAACTTAAAAATCCGGTCTATTAATACAACTTTGACAAAAACAATTGACTAAAATTAACCATTGTTTGCGGGAGAGCAATCTTGTCATTGTACGCATTGTATATTGATTGTTGAGAGGTGAAGACGCATCCTTGGGATAGTGCTTAAAACCCACATCTAAATCATGTGTAAATAAATTGATTTCTTATTTTGACACTTAACTAAAAGTGAAAAGATAAATGGTCAGACTTTTGCGACCATCATTGTGTTGAGTTAGTGAAACCAGGGTTTGCTCTTGTGTTTGTTTTGTGTTTGTGTGTGTGTGTGTATTGTTCTATGTAATTGCATGTTTTTTACCACCATCCACTTATAATCATCTCTCGAAGATGTCGGGATATTGGTCCCCATACCTTGACCTCTTTGGTCACTCCTCATCAACCATATACCGTTCATCTCCATATTCTCTTTCTTCCATGTATCCTCCACCATCAGTGAGAGACCTTACTCGTGGTAGGTTCCTCCTCGACTCGATTATGAAGTCAGACCTTCGTCTGAGTTCCCCACTTCTTTACATTTCTCACCTACCCTACTTTCTTACACCCTGGATCCACTTCTATCCTGGGTTGGTTCACCTTATAGTTGGATGCTTGTTGGAATCAATGAATCATTTGAAGAGCAAGCTACTATTGAGATAGATAAATGGAAGAATTATTTAACCCCACATGCCTCTTGCTCACCTCAAGTTGGAACAAGACAATAATTCACTTATACACATCCCGACTTGACCTTAGGTTATAATTATTGTTGTAAAAGTCAGCCGACTAGGCCGACCACTCGAGTTGGGAGGGGGGTAGCTGACTCAACTAGGCCTAGCCGACCATTAGTCGGTCAACCCGACTAATTGGGCTGACTAGTCAGCTGACTACTCGACCGACTTAAACATAGACTTTTTTTATTTTTAAAATTTTTTGCTTTTTTAAAAGAAAACTTATTCTAATGTGCTCAATGTTATGGTTATAATTAATTACTTCTTTTGTTTCATTATGATAGTATAGACAATGTACAAGTCTATGCAAACACATAAGAATATATATATACAAAATGATCTATATAGTTAGAATAATTAAAAAATTCAAAATCGACTGATGACCGACTAAATTCGATTAGTCTCCCGACTGTCGATTAATCCATGGTCAGTGACCCTACCGACCGAGTACCGACCATCAATTTATGCAATTTTGGGTATAACATGGTCGACCAAATGAACCGAATTGAGAGGACTAAACCATATGATCTTTCTGATTATATTAATCTTAGTGATCAAGCCCACATTGACCAACCTTCATATCACACATTCGAAGAGCCTACACATGCTCGAGCTTAGACTCATGAGCTATACTTACAAGCTCCCTGTTCATTGACTCCATTATTCGAGGCTCCGACCAATATCTTCTATTCAGATGGTCCATACTCGACCTAACATTACATGCTAGAGTCTAGGTATGTTGAGTATGAGACTTCAAGATCTCAGCAGTATCCTCCGAGTAAATAGACTGCTTCCATGATTTGTTACGAGGAATCTTTGGAGGATAACATTTCTAGGATTATTAAGAGATATGAATTAATTGAGGATGAATATAGAAATGTCATCGACCGATTAATTTCAATTTATTCCATCTTAGTTATGGAAGTGGAGAATAAAATAAGTGGATTCAATGTTGAAAATAATTTAGAGGACACAAGGAAACACACACTTTGTACAACTGGAGTCCATTCTACCTCCCTCTTCTACTAACCACATACTTTCTAATCTAGAGTATGTACATCCATCTACTCCTCCTTCACCTATTCAAAATACCAAAAAATTGAAAATCCTAAAAAGATAAAAAAGGGATTTTTACCTGATAGACCCTATAAACTTTGCCAATTACTGCCACGACCTTTGAAATAATATAATCCCCCCTCGACCCTGTAAACTTGCCAATTCTTACCCCATGAACCCTGCGCTTAATCTGCTTGAAGCTCTTGAGGGTTCTTGGGGTAATTCATAGGGTTGATGGGGGTAATTACGTTGTGCAAAAGATCGTAGAAGTAATTTAAAAAGTTTATAAGGTCTGTCAGGTAAAAATTCCTAAAAAAATAAAAAAACCAGAAAAACTTATAAAAATAGAAAATGAAAAAGACCTAAAAAACAGGATCCTATCCTAAGGGAAACACTCGATGAGGAACTGATTTTTAAGCTTCCCTTAATAAAGTCCATAGATCACTTCCAAGACCTCAACGATTTGTGAGAAGTAAATTGATGCCTAAGAGGTCATGCAATAAGAGGACAAGGACCGAGAAACTTCTAGTGTCTATGGCCACCTCCTTGGTGATTGGGAGAAAGACCAAGAGATGCAGAGTCAGGTGGTTATATAGGGTTGAATGTGAAGTCAAAGACACTACCTTCATCCATGCTACAAACGATGATGACTCGCCGATAAATATCCTCCCGACCTCCGTGTTTGACAAGCTCAGACTCAGACCAATCCGAAAGTTAAGAAAGATCGTTTAGCTGGCTGATTGATCTATAAAATAGTCGAGAGGAACCATTTTAGTCATCACTCCTTTCCAAGATGCTCTACTGTAGGTACACTTCACGATCATTAACATTGAGCATCGAGGAGAGTTTACACAGTCTCAGGTTATTCTCGAGAAGCAATTCTTAGCCTTGGTTAAGGCAACTATAGATTGCGAGACTCGGTAGATTGATTTTACAGCATTGGGAGCACTCCAACCTCACCCATTCTTTAGCACGCTATACTCTAAGGTAACCCACAAAGCTGTTGCCAGCCGTGACCATCAAGAGGTAGATTAGTCCCACCTCTTTGCTACACCTGAGATACCGAATGTTGAGCTGACCATTGGATCAGAGACTCCCCACACATCCATGACTCTCGCTGCTTGCGCTGAGCTCACTATCATCTATCCGAGACATGCGCTGACCCTTTAAGAGTATTATAATCTATATGTGACTCATCTGATGAGGAACCCATGGTCAGCACCGCACCACATCCCAGACCTTCAACAAAGCAGACAACTAGGACTAAATTGACCTCACAAAACACGATTGCTCCATCCTGTAGTTGGTTATCCAGTGAAAGGAGGTTGAGAATCAATTCCTCAAGGTGTTCCCTAGAACACCTCAAGGAGCATCACTCTCCTCTCCCTCTCAATGCTCCACGTTCTAGAAAACCGACTACGGAAGTTTCCTTCAACATACCAGAGAAGGAATTTCTGAGGAGTCCTCATTGAGTACAGATGATGTGATTTATATGAGTGAACTCAGTTCAGTTGTTCTTAAGCTCTAGTTGAGTAAGCAGTCGTGTGTCGACCCTCGTTGGACGTTCCCTGCCTATCACTATTATTCCTCTGAGGATGATTCTAACAACGACACATATGCATATTACCCACCACCTCAATCCCGCAAGAAGATTCATCATAAATCTTCTTGATCCTTGTATATTCTCCCTCCATCTTATATAGTCTTCTTCTTCTTTCCCTCCCTCCCTAGTGATTTGTATCACTCGCCCCAACTCCATATCGTTTCATTTTATGACTACATTAAGTAAGGGTGACTAGATCCTAAGTATATGGGGGTGAATAACGTGAGTCTCTCCTTGTCTTCACCATTCTTTGTATATTTTCAAGATCTCTTCGGTTCTCACACTTACTCTTATCCTAGACTTAGGTTGACCAGAGGCTAAGTATAGGGGGGGACTGATGCCCGTCATGTATATTTATCCATCCATTTCTCCTCTTGTCCTCGACCGCCCCATTTTTGCTTTTCTTCTACACCTAGGCTGACCAGAGCCTAAGTATAGGGGGCAGGTCGACTTTTATACTTTTTGTTCTTTTCACTCTCCTACACTACATCTTTTCCTTGCTTCTTGTTCTCCGAGGACATTACACATGCTAAGTATAGGACGGAGTGTATATATTACATATGCACTATACCCATAACTCATACTTTCACGTATTTTTGTATATATTATGCAATAATTATGGTGTGGATAAAATTTGTTAAAAAAACTTTTTGTAAATATGTGTATACTTGTATGATATGTATATTGTATACAAGCTGTAAAATTTGTACAATACTTGTATATTGTGAATTAATACATTTGTAAATTTGTTGTAAAAGAGGAGGTATACCTAAAAAAACATTTGAAAAGAGAGGCTTCTTGTTTACTCTTTCATATCATCATTGCATTAATAAAAAAAAGAGTTTTGTACTTCATTCAAATACAATGCATTTCATTTGCATTTCATTTGCACATCTAGCATATGCAAAGTGAAAAGTTAGTGGGCTATGAACCGAGTTATGAGTAGAAGTCGAGGATGGATTTGATTTGACCTTAATCAACTTGATTTTAGAGGAATCTTATAGGAATTAGAGTTAAGATTTTTTTCAGGTCGAGCGATTTAATTCTTTGAATCCCCAAGTCTATGTTCACATGTCATCTTAGTTTGTCTAAATAGAATATTTCATACACAAGCATGATTCTTTTAGACAGTGACCTAACTTGGACAAGCACCATGCACAAAACTCTTCATTGAGGAGATGATGAGAAGGTAGAATCCTTTAGCTTGGAGTAGCACATGGGTGGAAACATCCGTCCTCCTCTAGGGAGGGTAGTGCATCTCAGCCTAGTATAGTGGCGTCAACGTTTAATGACGAGATGTTGTGGATTGCAATAAAACTTCAAAGAGGGATAGTCTACTGGCTCAAGAAGAATTGTGTGCATGCTGCACTTTTGTATATATCAAAAAAATAGAAAAAAGGAAATCTCCAAAAAAGTTAGACAGGAAAAAAGTTAAAAAATCTCGTTGGAGAAATATGTGAATAATCAAGGCATATGCTTCATAGTCTCATACCAAGGAAGGTTGCAGCTGGAGACTTCGCTACACTAATCAAGCTCCAACGATATGTGACTACACTGGTCACAATCCATTCTCCTCTCTACCCCCTCTTCTTGAGCTGGTTGCAATTGAACTTAGAAGGGAATACACTTCTCCTCGAGGAAAGAGTTGCTAGATCGGGGAATTAGGGTTACCATGTTAGAGGAGGATGTTTCTTTGCTATTTCTGATGTGAAGAGCTATATTTCACTTAAACAGTACAAGTAAGATTCATAGTCATCAGAATTTGCATATGAGGATTTGTTCTGACCTGACTGTTGAGGCGACTTGAATAGAGACTTGTGGAACTCAAAGACTATTAGATATTAAATCCTCTTCCCAATAAGCTTCGGCCACATTATCAATCCAAAGGTCGAGTCAAGCTCCATTTTCACCTTTTGTTCATGACCTTGGTATGGAACCCAAAATCATTTCACTTTTGCATTTCATTTTACTTTCTCGAGGATGAGAAAGGTTTAAGTATAGGGGGTCGGTGAATATGTGATTCATCACTCTAAAAATTGAAAATAGAGCTTCATTCTCGAGTAATTAGCTGATTTCTCCTTTTATTTTGTATTATTCTCATTCATGCATTTATAATTAATATCTACATTTTAACATGCATAATTGCATTAAATAAGAAGTTAATTTCTCTTGTAAATATCACGTGTACATTCACAACAGTTCTCCTATTTTGGCTAAGTCATAATTAAATAAAATCAACTCTATAGTGTACACATTACTAGCACTAATAAAGAAAAAATATAAAAAATACCAACTTTTAAAATTGACCAATAAAATCCAAAACCTAACTTGAGATTAAAACCCTTAAAACGTGAGTATCTCTCTCATATAGTCTCTTATGGACCCTACTCACTTTTAAATTAATGTACATTCAATTACCTGCAAAACAATACCAAATTCAAAAGAATTAGAGTTCATACGTGAAACTTGAGTTTTGAACCCCTCGTTGTATATTGTACATATGTCCCCTTTATTTATTTTACATTTTTATTTCTTAATTATTAAAATCCAAAAAATAGATTAAGTTGTAAATATTTATTTCGTATTTTCTCTAATTTTATTTTGAATTTTATCATATTCAAAAAATGATAAAAATCTGTAAAGACAAAAATACTATATTTTATATCTATAGAATACCACCTAAAAATACTTTTGGTACAAATGATTTATTTTGGTTTTGATCCTTCACGAAAGTTATAGATCTCGGTGAGACGAGCAACTTTCATGTTTACTACTCTTTGATTTGACCCCATCTCCCACCACCACATGCAGACAATATACCAGCAACATGGCACCAATCAGGCACCTATGTGTACAACCTAAATAGAAACCTAAATAGAACCCCACTTAATGGTCTAATGGCAGTACAGTGTGCCTACAACCTAAAACCCAGGGTTCAAATCCTGGGGTAGGCACCCTGTGTCTCCTCTTGCTTCGAAAAAAAATATCGAGGGTCAAACTCAGAGGGAGACATGTGCGTTGGTTGAATCCAGCATGCGACCACCTTCTGGGACAGGAGAAGGCATGGATAGGGCATTTGATATTGAAGTTGCTCGTAGGGTTGATGTCGTAATGGTGGGGAGTCTCCCCCCAAATGAAATTCCTGACGTCGAACACGCGGGGGTTTGGTCGATTGGCTATCGCCTCTCTACTAGGAGCATGAATATTGATGTGGTTTGTCTGGAAGAAACCAAAATTGACTCTTGGGAATACGTGGGATGGACCTCCGACCCTGACTTATAGAATTTAGTGCGATGTTAGCAAGTGGTACCTGGGGGGTTTTGTGGTGGCGTGGAACGGGAACCTGTTCGATCTGATTGATGCGGTTAAGATGGTGCACTTGGTTTTTGTCCTTCGAGTGTGCAATACGGACCAATCTTGCATTGCGGTCTCATCAATTTATGGAATCTCGAGAGTATCGACAAACGATTCTCTGTGGGGTGAGCTTAGAAGCATCAGGGACCGCTTTGCAGATATCACATGGATACTATGGGAAGATTTCAATGTCACACTGTACGCGGATGACAGACCTAGAGGTGCGTAAGACCCTGGCTATGGTTGCATTGCAAATACAGTTGATGAGTTGAACTTGGAGGTCCTCGATGCTGTAAATTGCAACTTCACGTGGAGGAACTCATCATCAAGATCACATATTGACATGTTTCTATTATCGACTGAGGTGTTGAACCTGTTTTGCTTGACAGATGTTCATTCACTTCCTAAATCAAGATCAGACCATACCCTCCTATGTCTGGACTCATGCAGTGACAGAAGTTGATCATCCTTCTTCATATATGAGAAAAGCTGGCTGTTGGAGGAAGGATTCCATGATCCGGTCAGCTCGTTCTGGATGAGCTTGGCGGTGGAGGGATCGGCTATGATGTATTTTGTGACAAAGCTTACAACATTATGATGCATGATTCTTGAGTTCAGACGGGTCACAAGAACAGAACGAGGTTTGAAAAGGAGTCATGCTCAAGAGAAGATGGTGAGGTTAGACTCGCTAGTGGATGAGAGGGACCTGGATGTGGAGGAAATTGTTAAATGATGGTTGGTGCAAAAAATCCTGAAGGAGGACAAAACGAGGGAGGTGGAATGGAGACAGAGATCAAGACAAATGTGGCTAAAAGAGGGAGACACTAATAAAGGAGGAACATGATCCACTCCATCGAGGTGGGGAGTGAAGAGGTGCAAGGTGACGTGGAGGTGGCTAGGGCGGTCACGGAGTATTTCAAGAACATGGGCAAGTGAGTTCCACACAATGGCTAGGTCTAGGGGTGAGAAGCATTTGTGAGGCGGATGCAGATGCATTCACGAGACCTTTTAGGATTAGGGAGGTACGTGAAGCTTCGTTCGCACTGAACCTCGATGGATGTCCCGGTCCAGACGGGTTCCCGGTCTCCTACAGAGAGTTCTGGGACCTTCTTGAAGAGGAAGTGATAGATGTGATATTGGAGTTTATGGAGGGGAATAGGGTTATTGACAAGTTCAATATATCTTTTCTTTTCCTTCTTCCTAAAAAGATGTAGCTATGGGGGTGGAGGAATACAAGCCCATCACCTTCTCCATCGTGATTTACTTAATCAAGACAGATGTGGCTAAAAGAGGGAGTCACGAATACTAGATTTTTCCATAATGTTGGCGAATGGAAGGAGGAACATGATCCACTCCATCGAGGTGGGGAGTGAAGAGGTGCAAGGCAAGGTAGACGTGGCCAGGGCGGTCACGGAGTATTTCAAGAACACGAGCAAGTGAGTGCTACACAATGGCTAGGTTTGGGGGTGAGAAGCATTTGTGAGGCGGATGCAGATGCATTCACGAGACCTTTTAGGATTAGGGAAGTACGTGAAGCTTTGTTTGCACAAAACCTCGATGGATGTCCCGGTTCATATGGGTTCCCGGTCTCCTATAGAGAGTTCTGGGACCTTCTTGAAGAGGAGGTGATAGATGTGATATTGGAGTTTATGGAGGGGAATAAGCGTATTGACTAGTTCAATAGATCTTTTCTTTTCTTGCTTGCCAAAAAGGAGGTGGCTACGGGGGTGGAGGAATACAAGTCCATCGCCTTCTCCATCGTGATTTACTTAATCGTATGAGGGGGTGTTGAACAAGGTCATCCCATCGATACAGAGTGCCTTCCTTTTTGGAAGGAAGCTAATGGATAGCGTGGTCCTTGCCTCGGAGATTGTGGCATATTGATGTAGAAATAAAACCAAAGGAGTGATGTGGAAGGTGGACTTTCTGTAAAGCCTACGACCGTGTTGACTGGCGATTCATTTGGGCTTCGTTACACATGCACGACTTTCCTGGCATGTAGATTTCTTGTATGAGGAGATGTATTACAGCTACCTCGTGCGTCGTGTTTGGTAAATGAGCAACCTGACAATAAGTTGTAGCTACTGACAAGACATGTGTCTTTATATTCTGGTTCTCTTTCTTCCTTCTAACCCTTGTAGGTGTGCATCTCACCTTAAGGTATTTTTGGGATGTAGGACCATTAGTCACATACTCATCAAATGGCACCTTTACAGTGATATTCTCTTTACACAGAATGGTAGCTCTATAAGAGATGATGTATTCAAAATGTTTGAATACCTACCTGAACCAGTGTTTTAAGAGTTTAGATGGATGTAGATACGATAAGTGTCAACGTTCTACTGTCTATACTCTAGTCATTCATGAAGCTTCATAATATTCATATTGTATGAATTTAATGAAGCATGTATAAATGTTGAAATGCTCTTACATTGAATTCTTTTGAATTTAACATAAGAGATCCTTAGTCTTAAGCAATGGTTATTTATATATAAAGGGAGCGCAGTGGAAGCATGGGTTAGACCCAAGATGAGAAGGGTAGCCAAAGAGTTGAAGACATCTATCCATCGAAGACGAAGGAGACTCAAACCGCTAGAGTTGACATTCGATACGGAAGATCCTCTCGATTAGAACCAATCGTTCATGATCACTCCTTCACCGTGAGGCATGACAAACCATCAACTAAAGGTGTTGCGGTGCCTCTCTGCCTCCTCCTCAGAGCAGCAGTCCTGACGACCTCACCGTCGCACTCCACCGCACTGTGCATCACCATAGTAGTGCCCTCGCCATTGACCTGCCTTCACTACTTTGCCACCCTCAAAAGACACATCAGCCCCTTGCATGTGAGGCACACGTGCTAAGGGGTGGAAATTTCATCAGCCCCTAGCTTTTTGCCAGAAATGTAAGAGGTCCTCAGATGTCAACAGCACGAGCTTCGCATGTGTAGCCAGGAAAAATTGCATCGAGGACACCAGCTCTTTTCCATATTTCACGCATAAGTCCCGCCATTCGTCAGGCACGTGCCCCACACGTGCTAGAGGAAAATTGAATAAAGACCCCCCCCCTATTTAGGTAATTTTATACACATCCCTACATTGTAGTTTTTTTATTTTTGCATTTAGAACCCTGCATTTGGCTTGTTATTTAACATCATTTTCGTACCAATTTTTATTTCCAAAAAATGCAAATTGTAGATCAACTAATTCTTGATCCAATGAGTATTTATTTGCATTTTTATGAGCTTCGATATATTTAGTATAATTAATTTGATGAAAACATGCATATTTCACCCATTTTATATTTTGAAATTGTTATTAAATTATTCACTGCTTTAAAAATACCAAAAATTCACATTAGATAGAATTACTTGTGTTCTACTGTATTCCCAAATTTCATCTCATTTTCACGTATATCGAGGTCGTAATAAATTAAATGGTGATTTGAGTAATTTATTTTTAATTAATTCCACATAGTATGTTAAGGAATTAAAAGTTGTTGTGGATACCTCTGATATATACCTATCTAGGATAATTTCATCTCTGAAGAATATTAACATTTGATATTTATTAAAATTATTTTGCTCGAAATCACCCTGCATTCACATTTAATTCATAATCAATTCATATTACGTTAGAAAAATCCAAAGAAATTACAATAGCTTAATTTTATATTCATACGCATTCTGGTTAAGTTTCATTAGATTTGGATTCATTTGATTAAAATATGTAGTTTAATCCCTGAGCTTTGCCAAAATTGCATTGCATTTATTAATTGCATAAAAATTTGCTAAAAAAATTCCTATGAAAACCTAAGTGTTGCATCATCTAGAAATTGACCAAAGAAGATAGTGGCCTCCCTGAGATCGACCTTAGGCTTGCCCAAGTAAAAAAATATAAATTGACTGCTCACATTAATCGATTAATTAATTAATTAATTAGCGATGTTTGATTGATCTGTTAATTGCCTGGCAATAACAACCCGATATTATTTATAAGGGCGTTCATGGGGTTTTCCCTCAACCATAATGGTTTTAATGCAAGTTTCATCAAACACCATAGGACCCTTTAAAAAGGATGTTTTTGTTGTTGTTTGCTTCCTCCAAATAGGGGAAAATATGGTTGGTGAGGTGAACAAAACCTTCCTAACTCTCATTCCTAAAAGTAGATCCTTCTTCACCTCGAGGGGCTTTCGAGCCCACCTCAAGTTGTGATATTATCTATAAGATTTTTATCCAAGCTCCTCACTTCGAGACTCGTGGAAGCCCTGGAGCATCTAATCTCTTTTACTTAGTTGGTCTTTACAAATGGGAGGTTTATATGGGTCACATTAATCGTTTTTCTCATTGACTTTGGGTTTGAAAGGAAGGTGGAGGGGAAGTGTGGTTGCCATAAAATCAACCTTGCAAAGGCCTTCTACTTCATGGAGTACCGCTATATTTCAAGAAACTTGTTTGAGAATACATGAATGAGTAGATCTGTAACAATATAACAACCACCTCTATTGATGAATCTCGTATTCATCATGTTAAAATTGACATATTCCTAACTTAGGTAATTCAATAAAATTATCTAATAATTCCTTATTATTATCTTGTATTTTATTATATATAAACTGTGTTTTATTAACCTATATCAATATTAATTAATTACTATTACTTTATTTGTTTTTAATTATCATTAAAAATCCATAAAAGTTAGAGTTAAATAATTGTCTATAACTACCCTAACCTTTAAAAGAAATAAAAAATACAAAAAATCGCAAAGCCAAAAATCAGTGTTTTTATCCCTTTAAAAATACCTCCAAATTACACTTTGTACAAATAACCTTTTAAACTTTTTGTCTCTTAATTTTGCCTCTAACTAATTCTTTTTTTATTTTTCTTTAATTTTCTATTTTCTGATTTTCTAGTTGGGCCACATGGCGCCCTCTGGGTCGCCCATGAGGCCCGCTTCTTCACTTGCCCCCGATCCCTATCCTGGCAGTTGGATCTCCACTCCCCTGCCTTCATCCTAGCCCTTCACTTGCGCACCCACTCCAGCCGTCAGATCAACCAATGATCAACCTCATCCACCTCGCTTGCAACCGCTGGATCAATCCTCATCCAGCGGCTCTTCTTCCTCCATGTCGCCCCATTCTTCTGCACCTTGGATCATGCCCACACCTCCATTACAATTGTCTGCTACCGCTTCACTATCAACCATCAGATTCTGATCACAAATCAGATCCTCACCGCTCAACTCCACTCACATCTCAACTACCCGATCTCCTTCACATCCTACGACTCCTAAATAGCCATGCCTTCTATTTCAGCCCCACCGAAGAATAAACCCTCATATCCCATCCTAACCGCCCACCTCTGCCTTTACCCTTGTCATTAGATCAGATCATATGATCTGATCTAAGGCACCCATCAGCGCCTTCCTTTGGACCGTTGGATCGCACGATCAAACGGCTATGGGTCATTGTTGGAGCGTATTTTTGAGGGTATAAGTACCTGATTTTTACATCAAATAGTCATTGATAACCCGCAAAAATACACTTCGAACAAATAAATTACCGGACTTATCTATATTATGCACAAAGGAAAGTATAGGGTAAGTCAGGGCCGAATCCACAGGGACAGGAAATTCTACATTTTATTATGCAAGTAAAGATACTTTTATAAATTTGCAAAATGTTTGAATAACAAAGATTGAAATAAAAGTTGGAAGGACAATAGTGTAGGTTGGCAAGTGCTAATCACTTCCCTCCTAAGCGGAAACCTCAATTGGACTCGTACGCGCCAACTCTTCGTGAATTTGGATATTCTGGCGAGGCGAGTTGGATGCGATTACAACCGCGGATCGAGCTCGAACCTCGTGTCACGTCCCAGATCTCCAAGAGTCAAGGATAATCGTCGTTAGATATGGATGGTCGCGATAGTATTGACAAATAGCTGCACAAAATAGAAGACAACAAAAATAAGATAGATGTAAAAATACAAAGTAATAAAATAAAAGCGAAATAAAAATATGATGGTCAGCGGCTCGGGAGGAAGCCTCTGGAGTCGGATTCGTAGAGGGTCCAAGGAAATGATGGTCGGTAGACGTCTATGGGTTGGATAATTTTTAACAGCACTTGGGGTGGAGCCTCAGGAGTCAGATTCACTGAGGGTCCAAATGCACAAGTCGACAAAATCACTTTGATGCTTTGTCGATGTATGACTAATTATGGTGGTAGAGTTTTTATGGTGATGGAATTGGTTTGAAGCGGAATTGATTGGCAAGAAGGCTGTCAGAATGATGGAATGGTGGATGGAATGATGCTTGATGATTTAATGGTGATGCAATTATCGGATATCCCCCAAAGCCCATGCTACGTGATATATATAGCCATTCATATTGACGTTTCAACCAAGAGGCACATCCTCTTGTTGGCATCTCTTGGAGATGCGTCTATCTAATTACACCTTTTCATATTAATGGTGTTGGTGTCCCTCTCTTTTTTTTATCCATATATCACAATCACTTTTAACATCATGGCCGTTGTGTCATTTGGTCATCCCACTTAATCATGACCGTTGCATTATTTGGCCAAGCACCTTTTTGCATTAATGGCATTTCTTGGTTCTTGCATCCTTTGATCATCCCAATTATTTCCATCTGTCGTTAATCACAGCCACTTTATGGCTTCAATTTATGTAAAATATTTTGTGGGATCATATAGATATTAGGTTTCCATTTCAAATGGTATTGGGGGGGGTAATTGTATAGTAGCTCTTTCTAGTACTTATGAAAATGGGTGATAGTGATGTCCTTTGCTAAGAGGGCATCCATAGATGAGGATTGACATAATATTTGTTCTCCTCAGATCTGGTTGTAATGGACTTATACAAAATTTTTCATTCCCCATAATATTGATTGTGCACGTAGAAAATATTATTGATGCTTTAAATATCATGCAATGTTGATTGGTTAACACATATATCAAGAGGAAATCGAGAGTACCTTTCAGTTTATCTGAGTGGTTCCAAATGCCTTATTAATTTGTCATTTCTTCTTTCTTGATTAGGGAATAAATAAAGATAAATTGAAGAGTAACGTGTGATTGTTCATTTGAGTGGAATGACAAATGCATGCATATTGGTATGCATAATGCACGTAATATCAGTCCCTATCATTAATATTCATCATAGAAAGCATGAGTTATCTTATGGAATGGGGTAGTATTGACATAGATATATAATGAATCGGAGATTCATCACACCCCTATTCTTAAGTTTTGCTAGTCCCTAGCAAATACAAAGGAAGAATCTTAACACTCTATTGTTGACATATAGGAAGAGAATAGCCTCTGAGGGTGACAAAAATTTACCCCTTATTTTCATAAAGTTAAAGAGTAGAAATGAATCTCTTCCTACAATACTTGATTGTCTCAAGTGTCCTTAAGATACGAATTAATGTAGTGACTTTCTCGATTCTGATTAAGTGACACCTAGTATCAATAATGTCATCAGACCTGAGGATATACTCAAGTGTCAAATGTACTGAATTGACCAAGTACTTTCATCCACAAACCTCTAGTTCTAATACACTAAGCCAGGAAATGCTTGAGATGGGGGCTCAGAGTATTCTCACAAGCTCCAACTTCATAATTAATGTAACACTCATCCCATCTTCCTCCAACTAGCCAGCAAGAAAAATAATAGGTTAATTTGAGAAATATTTAGGTTTAGGCATATTTGGTGGAGATGACTTTGCTCAGATTTTGGTGTATGGATATGAGAGTGGTATAATATAGAATAAATGTTCATTATAAGATAATTTTGTTTTGAAGAGAAAAATATAGATGGTATGAGAAGAGAATATTAGCACAATGGTTCTCCCGATTTCTTCTTCTTTTCTTTCTTCTTTATTTTCTTTTATTTTATTTTTTTTCTTTTCCTTTTTTTGTTGCAATATATATATAATTTTCTTTACTCTTCTCTCTTTTTTTTGTAGTACTTCTTCTTCTTCTTCTTCTTTTGCAATATCTCTCTTCACTTTTCAAGAGAACCAATGTGCTTTAATGCTTTCTTTTGGGACTTGGAAATATAAAGGGACATGTTTTTTGTTGTAAATGGAGGATAGATTCTTGAAGAATGTTTCTCTTTTGATACATAACAGAAGAAGAGGGATAAAGAAGTCGAATGAAATGAAACAACACGGAATATTAATGGAAGACTTTTAAAGAAGTGGTGGAGTTGAGAAGTATGTAGAAAGGCAAGCAAGAGGATGGTATGTGAAGGTTTCAAGTGTGTACAATAATTGTGCATAATGGGTGATTGCTTGACCAGTTGGGAACACTCCCTTACATTTTATGGTGGACTCTCTACCTCACATATATTTGGTGGAAACATTCCCTACTCCTCCACTCCATGATAAGCTCACCATCACACAAACTATGAGCACAACCATCATCAGACCCCTTAGCCTTTTGTATGTCAACCTAGTGCCGCAGTACAAAGCTCATGATCTTTTCAATATATAATGTTTAAGCTCATTATTGATACCAAGTGTTAAAAGTTGAATCGAGACTAGGTCTCTTGATTTAAATGCAAAAGG
The DNA here is from genome assembly GCA_037367405.1 of Ottelia alismoides. Classification (NCBI taxonomy): domain Eukaryota; kingdom Viridiplantae; phylum Streptophyta; class Magnoliopsida; order Alismatales; family Hydrocharitaceae; genus Ottelia; species Ottelia alismoides. The sequence continues at coordinate 25,936 of JAZKJV010009937.1, read as the reverse complement.
ACAAGAGAGAGTCACAAGCATTCTAAGCTTAGAATCACTTCAAATCTCATACTTCATGTGGTATTTAATGGTGAGGCTATTATTCTCCCTATATGTAAACTTAGAGAGTTGAAGTAGGGAAAACATGCAAATGAATGTAGAAATGTGGTGCAATATGCATGAAAAAAAATGCATTTTTTTGGATATTCCCCCCCCCCCCATGGTTAAGATTTGCCGTGACCTCATGGTAAATGCATATGCAGTAAATCGGTTATGGGATGATGTATGAGATGAGATGGGTAGTGAACAAAGAAATGAGTGTGTCATGAGGGGTTTTGCAGAACATGGGTTTCTAAAACAGACAATGATTTTTCAGATTCAATGACGGGCTTGAGGCGTTGTCCATTCACTCGAAGGGTGGTGGAGGTTTTAGAATCGGTTATTTCAACAGACCCATTATCAAAAACTTGTGTGACAATGTATGGGCCTTTCCACTTTGACCTGAGCTTTCCTGGAAATAGCTTTAACTTTACATCATACAACCAAACTTTTTGACCAATGGAAAAGGTTTTGCGAGAAATGTTAGCATCATGCCAAATTTTAACCTTTTCTTTGTAAATAAGGCTGTTATCATATGCTCGGCAGCGAAGCTCAGTTAACTCATTAAGGTCAAGTAGTCGATTCTGGCCCGCATGGGTTAAATCAAGGTTATATTTTTGTATAGCCCATAGTGATTTATGATAGATCTCGACAGGTAGATGGAAAGGTTTGCCATAAACGATGCGATACGGACTCATCCTTAAAGGAGCCTTACAAGCAGTGCGATAGGCCCATAATGTTGTATTAAGGTGTTGGGACCAATCTTTGTGATCAGAACGAACAATTTTTTGTAGAATGGTTTTTATTTCTCTATTAGAGACCTCAGCTAAGCCATTAGTTTGGGATGATAAGCGGTAGAAACACGATATTCAATTCCATTATTCTTCATAAGTTTTCGCACCAAGTTATTAAGGAAATGCGAACCCCCATCACTTATAATGACCTTAGGTATGCCGAAGCAAGCAAATAAGTCATTCAAGAACTTGATCACTGTTGCACTATCGACAGTGCGAGTGAGGATGGCTTCGACCCATCTGGAGACGTAGTCGACTCCAAGAAGGATATATAGGTAACCATTCGATTGAGTGAAGGGACCCACGAATTCAATGCCCCATGCACCAAAAATTTCAACTACATGGATAGGATTTAGAGGCATCATGTCTCTTTTTGTCATAGTCCCTGTAGTTTGACATGTAGGGCATGATTTCACAAAATCATGGGCATCCTTAAATAAAGTAGGCCAGAAAAAACCACATTGGAGTATTTTTACAGATGTACGTTTTCTAGAGTGATGTCCACCATACCCAAAAGTGTGGCAATGAGATAGGACACTTGGAATTTCAAACTCAGGTATACAACGTCTCCATATACAGTCGGTTCCTTCCCTAAATAATAAAGGATCTTCCCAATGGTAGTATCGAGAGTCGGCTATGAACCGGTCTCGTTTTACCTTAGGCCAATCATCAGGAATTCGAGATGTGACTAAGTAGTTTACCATATCAGCAAACCACGGTAGTTGTGATACTGCAAGGATGGATTCATCAGGAAATGTTTCTGATATGGGAATGAGTTGGTCGGTTTGTTTGGTTTCAGACTCATGGAGTCTGGAGAGATGGTTGGCCACAACATTTTGCGCTCCTACTCTTTGATTTCAATGTCAAATTCTTGTAGCAAGAGTATCCATCTAATCAATCGTGGTTTTGAATCTTTCTTGGAAAGTAAGTGGCGCAGTGCGGTGTGGTCAGTGTAAACAACCACATGTGAACCCAGTAGGTATGACCTAAATTTTTCGAGTGCAAAGACAACTGCTAGCAATTCATTTTCAGTGACTGTGTAGTTTTTTTATGCATCATCAAGTGTTCTGCTAGCGTAATGGATGGCAACTGGTTTGCCATCTTTTCTTTGTCCTAGTACAACTCATACTGCATATTCTGATGCATCACACATTATTTCAAAGTCTAAGGTCCAATCAGGGGACTGTAAAATCGGTGCTTCAGTGATCGACCTTTTTAATGTCTCAGGGCATCTTCAGAAAATTCAAAATCTCGATCCTTTGAGAGTAACTCAGTAAGAGGTTTAGCGATTTTTGAAAAATCCTTTATGAATCTTCTATAGAAGCCAATATGGCTTAAAAAAGATCGAACACCTTTGAGTGATGTGGGTGGGGAGAGGTGAGTTATAGTCTCAATTTTTGATGGGTCAACCTCCATTCCTTTTTTAGAGACAATGTGATCTAGAAAAATGCCTTTGGTGACCATAAAATATGATTCTTTTTCCATGAAAGACTAGGTTCACCTCAATACATTTTTGCAATACGCGATCAAGAAATCCAAGGCATTCATCAAAGGAATCACCGAATACAGAGAAATCATCCATAAATACTTCCATAAAATCTCCTACCATATCGGTAAATATGGCTAGCATACATCGTTGGAAGGTGGCCGGCGCATTACATAGCCCAAAGGGCATTCGGCCAAAGGCAAATGTACCATAAGGGCATATAAATGTTATTTTCTCTTGGTCTTCAGGTGAAATAGCTACCTGATTATAACCTGAGTAACCATCGAGAAAACAAAAATATTCCCCTCCCGCGAGTCTCTCAATAATTTGATCTATGAATGGGAGAGGGAAGTGGTCCTTCTTCGTGGAAAGATTTAATTTCTGTAATCAACACAAACCCTCCACGAAGTGGTTGTACGAGTGGGGATCTCTTTATCCTGATCATTGGTGACTATAGTCAGACCAGCTTTCTTTGGTACAACTTGTAAAGGGCTGACCCATCGACTATCTGATATTGGGTAGATGATCCATGCACCTAGCCATTTGCATATTTCCTTCTAACTACTTCTCGTAGATTTGGATTTAATCTTCTTCTTGCATTTCTCGAGAAGGTTTTGCATTATCTTCCAAATAAAATATGGTGAACATAGTGATGGACTTATTCCCCGGAGATCAGATATCGTCCAACCAATTGCCCGTGATTTTTTTCTCAAAACATCCATTAATTTATTTTCTTGATCTAGTTCCAAGTGGGCATTGATTATTACCGGGTATGCCTTATTTTCTTCATATAGAAACACATATTTTAGGTCCTTCGGTAAAGGTTTTAATTCAACTACAGGGACCTGAATTATCTCTTGGGAACCTTCTATTGAATTTATGGGGTGGGTGTGTGCGGTGATTGTAAGATCTTCCTCCTTATTATGTAGTAATTCTGAAATAGGAGGTTCTAGCATGGGCATAATCATTTCCGAGACAGGAGAAATTAAAGCATCAAGTTCATCCCATGCTTGATCTAGTTCTATGATATCTGAATTTGCATGCGGTTCGTAGGGTTCATTCTTGATGGCATCAAGGGTTTCGGCCACTAAAACATGTTGTCTTTCAAATAATTTATCATTTAAAGTCAAAGTCGTCTCAAGAGGATCCCTAGCAAGGTTTAAAGGAGTTAAATCATCTATGATTTGTTAAATTGTCGAACATTCCTCGATCCATACACAATCTTCAGTATCGTGTTCTTGAAATGTGGGGGAGACAAGATAGACAGGAACAATCTCACCATTGACTTTGAATTCTACTTTCCCGATCTCATAGTCAAAATGAGCCTTGACAGTGGCTAAGAATGGTATTCCGAGTATAATAGGAGTTTGAGAAAGTGTTTTAGCCGGGTCCATATCTAGTACGATAAAGTCGACTGGGAACTGATGTCCTTGGACTGTGACTAAAACGTCCTCTAGTATTCCTAATGGCCTCTTTACAGATCGGTCACCTAATTGTAAAATCATAGAAATAGGTTTTAACTGACCTACTGCATAATATTTTAGTACAGCAGGTGGGAGGAGATTTATCGAAGCATCACTATCAAGTAGGGTACACTCAAAAGTCATGTCTTCAATGATGCATTTTACTAATGAGGCCCCGGGATCTTTCATTTTAAGGGGAAGGAGTTGAGAAATGACATTAGATGATGCGAGCGGTAGCACATGCCTCTCTTCCTCGTATTGTTCATTCTTTTTCTTTCCCCTCGATTTTCTTTTTGGAGTGCATTTCTCTTTTAAGAAACGTGAATATGCAGGAACTTGTTCTATAGCCTAAAGGAGGGGGATTTGTATGATAACATTGGAGAATAAATTCTCCAAGTCAGGAGTCAGAGTCGAAGGTCGTTTCTTCACTTTTCTTCGCAGGGCCTCTGGAAAGGGAATAGTTGGTTGTGTATAGGTTGGTGATGGGGATATAGAGGGTGGTTGTGTAGTAGGTGATGATTGGTCTTGCATTGGCGAATCATTCTCATGTGTTTGAGGATTTTGTGTGGTCGATATTTGAGGTGTGCTTATGGTGCGACCACTTCTCAAGTGGATGGCACTGGCAGATGCATTTGATTCATTTTTGCTTGTACTACATGCATTTCTAAAGCTCACGAGTCCTTGAGTAGGTTGTTGTGAAAAGCCAGGAGGGCAGATTTGTGAGTTGTTAGGATTTTGTACCGTTTGAGCAGATAGTTGTGGTTGAGGTGGTATTTGAGAACGAATCTGGGTCAATTGTCTTTGGACCTCAACTTGACTTTGAGCCAGTTGCTTTTGAACCTCAACTTAGTTCTGAGCCAGCTGTTGTATGAGTTTCATCAAGTCACGATAATCAGAGGCAAGTCCTTGTGATGGTGTAGTCAGGGCTTGCAGTGGTGGCTGGGCTTGTTGTGTGAATTGGTTTTGATTTGACCCTTGTTGGGTGACTTGATATCCTGAATTATTGTTTGTTGGGACCTTCCATGTAAAATTTGGATGGTTCCTCCATCCTGGATTATAGGTGGAGGAATAGGGGTTGTTATTGGAATTCCCCTGCATCCAATTAACTGCTTCAGGAGTAATTTGTTCATCTAAAAGGACAGATGGTTGGTAAATCTCTGGTTCCATAGGTTTTGTGGAATAGGGGCTACCCTGCAAACTGACGAGGTGGTTTTCTCTAATACAAGACTCCCTACGGTTTTAGTTAATTGATCCACTTGTTTAGCCATTAACTCTACTTTGTCCAACTTTGAAGCAATGATCTGGATATCCGAGGATGTGTCTCCATTTGTTGTTGCATAGTCTATAGCTTGGACTGATCTTTTGTGTCTATTGTATAACCCTATAGAATAATTATTGATAGAGTTATATGCCATGTCTTCATATAATTGCCATACAAAGTTCTCATCCTTATTCAAGTAGTTGCCTCCGCAAGAGTCGTCGACAACTCTCTTGTATGTTTCAGTTAAGCCCTCATAAAATATTTGCACTTGCTTCCATTTTTCGATTCCATGATGTGGGCATTTTCGTAAAAGATCTCTAAATCTTTCCCATGCTTCATGGATTGGATCTGTAGATTTTTGGGTAAAGTGAGAAATAGCATGTCTAAGTGCATTGGTCTTACCAATGGGTAAATATTTTTTGAGAATGCCTCTCTCAACTCGGTCCATGATCGAATCGGGACTTCATAGATACGAAGCCATTGGCTTGCTTTTTGTTGAAGGGAGAATGGGAAGGCTCGGAGGTAAACATGTTCCTTGTTTACTTCCCTGTGTTTAGTGTATCACAGGCTGCTACGAAATCCTGAAGTTGCAATATAGGGTCCTCGGTCTCTTCTCCCCGAAATTTGTGGAGGAAGGAAATAGTCGCGGGTTTTATTTCAAAGTTTCCTGCTTCTGCAGCGAGTTGGATGACCGATACGAGTTGATGATTAACAGGGTTGTAGTGATTTCGTATCGGTATTGGTGGTGGGTTGTTTAGCCCTTAATGTGCTATCAATTGTCGAACTTGGGCATCTTGCATCTCTTGGCGTTCTGCCATTTGTTGTAATTGTTGCATTATTATAGTAAGTGGATTGGGAGGAGGTGGCACACCAGCCATGGGTTTTGTCTCGGGCTTGACTTTGGATTTTAGAGGATAGAATGGATCGAATTCAAGGGGATCAGTAAGGGGATTCCTTAATGACCTCCTGCCAAGCATACACAAATCAAACACCAAACAATTTGTTTATTTCCACTCAACGCTTATAGTTTAGTTTTTTTTCTTTTAAGTTTTGATTTGCAAACAAGAATACAAGTTGATTACGTTTCCTAAGATATCTAGCGGTTCAGAATAATTCAATGATTACTACAATGTTGTTCTTCTGGTTCTGAGGCCAGTCAGAGGGTAAGTAGGCTGGAGCCTTTCTTAGATCAACTTGAATCTTAAACCCCCTGTCTTTCTTAGTTAAACACCTCAGGGACGAGTATACTAAGCAATATGGTGTTCAGAAAATTATCAAGAACCGCGGGATTTGGGCTCTGGTCCTAGGGGTACGCATGCGCGTGCGATTATGAGAATGGTGCAACAAACAAGGTTGCAAACAAATTTTTTTATGATTTTTTGTGACCGCTTTAATTTAGTCCGATTAAGATGTATTTTTTTATCTTGATTAGTCGGCAAACAATTAAATGGTCTTTTTAAATGCAAGGTGGGACTATGGGGAAGAAATCCTACGGAGATGCAATGCAATACGGAAAGAGAAGTTGATTTTTTTGTTGTTTTTTAATTCAAACAAAGAAATAAAATAGATCCTATTTATGCCTAAGAAAAGAGAACTTATCGCGAGAGCGCTCCATATATATATATATATATATATATTATATATATTAACTTCACGTTGATGTTCGATGCGGCTCCTTTCCAATGCGACTTGTCCCCTGCAGAAAAAAAGAAAGATGGTGAAAAGCAAAATGTAAAGAAAATTTTTTTTATATAAAGCGTGAATAATTGCCAATCCCTGACAACGGCGCCAAAATGTTGGAGCGTATTTTCGAGGGTATGAGTACCCGATTTTACGTCGGATAGTCGTTGAGAACCCGCAAATATACACTTCGAACAAATAGATTACCGGACTTATCTATATTATGCACAAGGCAAAGTATAGGGTAAGTTAGGGTCGAATCCACAGGGACAGGAAATTCTGCACTTTCTTTTGCAAGTAAAGATACCTTTATAAATTTGTAAAATGTCTGAATAACAAAGATTGAAATAAAAGTTGGAAGGACAATAGTGCAGATTGGCAAGTGCTAATCACTTCCCTCCTATGCGGCAACCTCAATTGGACTCGTACGCGTCAACTCTTCGTGAATTTGGATATTTTGGCGAGGCGAATTGGATGCGATTACAACCGCAGATCGAGCTCGAACCTCGTGTCACGTCCCAAATCTCTAAGAGTCAAGGATAATCGCCGTTAGATATGGATGGTCGCGATAGTCTTGACAAATAGGTGCACAAAATAGAAGACAACAAAATTAAGATAGATGTAAAAATACAAAGTAATAAAATAAAAGTGAAATAAAAAATATGATGGTCGGCGGCTCGGGAGGAAGTCTCTGGAGTCGGATGCGCAAAGGGTCCGAGGAAATGATGGTCGGTGGACGTCTATGGGGTTGGATAATTTTTAACGGCACTTGGGGCGGAGCCTCAGGAGTCGGATTCACTGAGGGTCCAAATGCACAAGTCGACAAAATCACTTTGATGCTTTGTCGGTGTATGACTAATTATGGTGGTAGAGTTTTTATGGTGACGGAATTGGTTTGAAACGGAATTGATTGGCAAGAAGGCTGTCAGAATGATCGAATGGTGGATGGAATGATGCTTGATGATTTAATGGTGATGCAATTATCGGATATCCCCCAAAGCCCATGCTACGTGATATATATAGCCATTCATATTGACGTTTCAACCAAGATGCACATCCTCTTGTTGGCATCTCTTGGAGATGTGTCTATCTTATTACACCTTTTCATATTAATGGTATTGGTGTCCCTCTCTTTTTTTATCCATAAATCACAACCACTTTTAACATCATGGCCGTTGTGTCATTTGGTCATCCCACTTAATCATGACCGTTGCATTATTTGGCCATGCACCTTTTCGGATTAATGGCATTTCTTGGTTCTTGCATCCTTTGATCATCCCAATTATTTCCATCGGTCGTTAATCACAGCCACTTTATGGCTTCAATTTATGTAAAATATTTTGTGGGATCATATAGATATTAGGTTTCCATTTCAAATGGTATTGGGGGTAATTGTATAGTAGCTCTTTCTAGTACTTATGAAAATGGGTGATAGTGATGTCCTTTGCTAAGAGGGCATCCATAGATGAGGATTGACATAATATTTGTTCTCCTCAGATCTGGTTGTAATGGACTTATACAAAATTTTTCATTCCCCATAATATTGATTGTGCACGTAGAAAATATTATTGATGCTTTAAATATCATGCAATGTCGATTGGTTAACACAGATATCAAGAGGAAATCGAGAGTTACTTTCAGTTTATCTAAGTGGTTCCAAATGCCTTGTTAATTTGTCATTTCTTCTTTCTTGATTAGGGAATAAATAAAGATAAATTGAAGAGTAACGTGTGATTGTTCATTTGAGTGGAATGACAAATGCATGCATATTGGTATGCATAATGCACGTAATATCAGTCCCTATCATTAATATTCATCACAGAAAGCATGAGTTATCTTATGGAATGGGGTAGTATTGACATAGTTATATAATGAATCGGAGATTCATCAGTCATCATCCTCCTCCCACTCAAATTGCCCCCAGATGTTATGCATGCATCATCCTGCGCACCCTTCCTATTTTGGAAGGCACCTCCGACCCTCTCTCCTTGACCTAACGACCACGTCGCGCAACCCTTCGATCTGTCTCCTTCGTGTAACCTCTAGTGTTCCCCTCCTTCACTCTCAGCCATCAAGACAACCATTCAAAGACCCCTCGCCACCATAAAATGACCGACCACCCCCTATAAAACCTATGCCCCCGCCAGCGTTCACAGTCATCCACCATTCGCAAGGCTTAGCGCAACTTCCTCCGCCCTTCAGTGACAGCGGAGGGTGGCGTGTCGAGGCGACGACCACCATTCAACCTCCGGTGTGATCCATGGCCTTTTGGCCATGTTGCGGTCTCCTCCGTGCACCGCCAAGCACCGAGGCACGGTCACCCTTGTCGTACGACGATCGGAGCCTCCAGTTCGATCCTCAGCTCAGATCATCACCTTCGCCAATAACCTTGCTCCGGCCAGGTACCTTTTGCTTATTTTCCTTCCGTTTTCTCCTATTTTTCTCACCGCACACAATACTGATCACCGGCCACAGACCATCTTACGACCTCCGCAAGATCACCCTCACCTTCGCCAACCCCCTCCACCATCACCTTCCTTCGCCACGACCCCACCCACCTCTGCCAACTTCACCTATGCCTCGTCAAGGGGAAGACCACAATCCATCACTCCAGCCACCTCCGTAGACCTCTATTCCACTTCACATCGCACTCGCAGTTCACAAACACACACCTTGGTTATTCTAACATTGCAGGTCTTCAATGATCGGACATCAAGATCCATCTCTGATCTCCATCCCTATCTCAGGCGATGCGTCACTGGAAACCATCTACAGTTATCCTCGTCGCTTCCTCTCTGGTCGACCACCTTCACAAGTGGTCGGGATGCTTCGCCACCCTTCTACAACAACGGAGGAGCCCGACAGGGCTCAGGTGAGCTCGTTGGAGTCCTATCTACATCGCCTCTCCCCCGACGGAGGACGAAGCCTAGAAATTGTTGGACGGTGCCTCTCGGCGACCATCCAACGACCTCGATGATGCCACGTAGCCATGCCGAAGCCTGCATACTTGGAGAACCAAGCTGTTCACTAAAGCACTCAGAGTCAGTCACGTGTCCTTCAAAGTTGTACCTTAACCAGGGCTGTCCCATCGCGTGCCAAGCGCGTAAGGGGGATGGGTTATTTATAGAGAGCGTCCTAGGTCTTCCCATAATTACAAAGAGGTCCAAACATGCGTGCATCACGTGTACGCTAGGACATTTTGCATAAAAGACCCTGTCGAAATTCGTAAATTACACATTGGTCCCATCACTTAAGGATAAATTGTAGAGGGACCCAAACGGTTTTGTCAACTTACAAATAGGTCCCTTTGGGGACCTATTTGTGATTATTTATCTTTTCTTTCTTGCATTTTTATTGCGTTTGTACCCCTGCATTGTTTCTTCCATAACTTGAGCATCATAGATCCAAATTGCACGATTTCAATGTCATTTTGTTGCTAATTTAATTCTATATTTAATGGCATACTTAGTTTTTTGATTAGACACTCATTATAATAAGATGATTTTTTTGATGTCTATAGTGTCTATGGATCTTAAATCTTTACCATCACTAGATGTTGCTATCGATTTTTATGCTCAAATTCACTCTGAATTTGAATCATATTCTTCGCTCATATTTTCTATGGCATATTTGTAATTCATTATTGCCTATTTATCCTTGTGTTCATTCATTCATTCTGAACATGCATCATCTTAAAATTGCATTGAAAAATGAACTAAAAATTATATGTATCATTCCTTGCATTGATTTATCTGCATTTCATTGTGCATCTACATGAAGACCTATAAATGAGAATATATTCACACATGAATCTAATAAGGCCAAAATTTGATAAATACATTGGATGCGCTTGTGTCCCTGTGTTCGACCTTAGCCGACTTGCCAAGTATAAATATTCTACAACATTTGAAGAGTGTGATTTTTACTGAACAAATTTACTTTCTATACTACAACAATTAACGATTATTAAAGAGACAAATTTAACATTCATCAAATGTCGTCATTGCTAGGGACATGGCTCGCCTTTATTTATTTATTTATCGAATTTTGAATTATTTTCTGCCGTGAATATTTTAAAACTTACAGATCTTCTCTTCATGCATTATTTTTGCATCATTTATGTTGACTATTTTTTTATTTTTTAATATTTTTTTCTTTTGTGGTAGGGCCATGAAGATCGAGGATGCTTGATCTCCATGGAGGCATGGAGTCGGAAGCTCCCGCTGAGAAGGTTGCAAAAGAAAAGATCAAGAATTCAAGGAAGATTAGCCAGCTCCTCTTGCATTTTCATGTTGTAAAAAAATTTGTATCATGTGCAATTTTGGCAGTCCTCACTTGAGGGCTCGTGTGTGTAAAAAAAGAAGGGAAAAAAGAAGTAGATCACTAGATGATCTACCCCCTCCCTTCACACACTCGCATACTCAAACCCCCGCCCGCATCTTCACATGTAAAAACTCATCCCTCCCCTCTCTATGTAGCTCTGTAAAAATATCCTTCTAACCCTAACAGCCTCGAGGCTCCCCCGGCCTAATTCTAGATCCTCTACTTAGGCTATTTTCAGCCTATGTATAGGGGGGACCCAATCATTTATCCCTCCCTCCATCCGTCTTCTTATATTTAGGTCATTTTTGACCTAAGTATAGGGGGACTCTCCTCCTAAGTTCCGCTATATTATCCTATATTTAACCGAGCTATGGCTCCATATCACTTATGCTATCAGGGCATAATATAAGTTAAGTATAGGAAGGTATACCATATATTATTATGAATATATATATACTTTAGCCATAGATCGTATTTTAAAATTTTTAAAAAATCTTTTTGGGATTGGTTTAAGTTGACTTGTGAACTGAGTTTTGTAAAAATACTTGTAAAAATATTTTTGAAGTTGAGGGATTAATTTTTTGCAATTAAAATTAACCTTTTTCAAAAACTCCATAAAAATTAGAAAAATTAAAATTTTTTCTTCTATAGAAACTATGACTACTAAGCATAAAAATGAGTAGCTACTCTTCAGTGAGGGAACTTCCGTCTCCTTCGCAGAGTGGGTGGTTTAGAGGACATTGTATATGACTCTGTCCTCAAGTAACACGGGTCCATCTAACGGTTCGTACTTACACCCATACTGCTGAAAGTAGATGCAACTATTCATATGAGTTTGGGCCAGTCATTGTCTCTTAAAGGAATGAAAGACTAAAAAAATTAAAATCCATAAAAATTTGCAAAAGATAAAAAAAGAGAGAAAAAATCACAAAAATTCACTAACTAAGGAGTTGATGTATTCCTGACACATTCACATTCACTCAAGGTTTGAGGATTTGACACTTGATTTATGCAATCTTGAGAGTATGAGTTAACATGCCTTAGTCATTAGGGTTTTAAACTTAATAATCTCCCTAGCTTGAAAGATTTGAATGCTATATTGCACTCTTCATCTTTACCCTCTAAAGAATATGATCAACACAAACACTTTCACAACTGCAACATTGATGAGATGAGTTGAGTTATCACTTGAGGAACTTGGACTGGTGAGTTGAGTCTATACCTGATCTAATGATGCTCGAGGATGGGATAAAGTTAATGAAGGCTTCAAGAAACATGAGTATAAGCAGACCCTGACCAGCATGTGAACAAGTTCGTATGCTATCGTTTGATATTGACCTATGTACCACGGTGTGATGAAACTTAATTAATTGTTAATCAGTGTGCGCTAACTTTTGGTAAAAGAAGTGGAGCTAGCCAACAAAAGAAAAGAAAAGAAAGAAATATATCAAAGAAAAGCTCTATCCTTTAAAGTCAAATCCAAAAGAGCTTCCACCAATGGCGAGTGCTCCCAAATATTTTCAAAGTGTCCACTTGGACCAAACGCTGTTAGAACCAAAGAGCTGGGCTAGCACCATAAAAGGACCCTGCATCGTATAGTGATACAAGTTTGGATGTAGAAGGTATCTTAGATACTCAAAAAAGACACACCCTAATTTAATCCCCAAAAACAAATGCAGATGACTCCGAATTCTCTTGACGAGCACATTGATCAACAAACTAAAAATATACAAGTGTTGAGTAATAAGGCACTCGAGAGGCCCCTTGTTCCAATGTGAGGGAGAGAAAAATGGACACAATCCTATACCCTCCATCATCTAGACATCCATCTACATTTTCAAGTCTGACAAACTATTGAGACGGTTGACGGAAGCAAGAATAGACTTGTTAGAGTTATTAGATTTACATTTATGCTTATAACCCTTTGGGTTCTGTAACCTCTCGTGACCCTTCGGGTCCCGTAACCATCTGTAACCCTTCGAGTTCCGTAACCCCCCGTGATCCTTCTGGTTCTGTAACTCTTGTACTCTCTAGGGTTTTCTCTTTATATAAGAGACCTTAGATCTATGGAATAAACATCTTATCTGTTCCACTTCTCAACATGGTATCAGAGCGACGATCCTATATCGAAGCCTACTATGTGCCACTACCAGCCTTCTCTCTGCCGACAAGGAGAGAGGGATGGACCTTTTGCATCACTCATGAATTCGATGATCTCGCGCAAGGCAATACAAGTCCCCAGCAACACCAGCTGCCACCATCAACTGCACCTAAAGCATCGTCCGAGTCTCCAGCAGCTCCAGCCATACCTCTTGGAGCCTCCCCCCCCCCCCCTCCAACAACCCATGTTTCACCACAACTTGTTTCTCCCAACTTTTTTCCCAACTTGATGTTTTATACTCTTTATTCTATCAAGTATGGGAGAAAGGGTAGTCAGAGATGATTCTTCAGGACGTCTGTCAGTTCAGGTATCACGGACCGCTTCCAGAATGTCTGTCAGTCCAGGATGTCCGTCTGTCAGTCCACGTCAGTCAGAGATGTCACCACAACTTGTTTCTTCAAAACTCATCACGGACCGCTTCCAAGAATCCAGATCTGCTGTCCATTGAGGGTTTTCAGCCCTTCTTCAAGGGCAAACATGAGTTCTAGGGCATTTTTAGCTCTTATATGCATCCTTAGTTGAATACATGATCGTCTTTCTATTTTAAGACCACCATGACGCCTTCTTCTACCGAGATAAAGCCCTTGGCCACGAATATTATGGCACGAGGCACCACTATCAAACTCAAGGGCACAGAAAATTATGTGCTCTGGTCTCCATCTTCTATGGTGTTCATTGGTGGTCAGAAGAAATTCTACATTTTGACTAAAGATCCTTTAGATGAGAAGGATAAAGAATACGGATTTACAGACCGACACTCTAGACTACTACTCAGATCATCCATTTTCACCGATCATTGACTTCTTCGTCAGGGCGTATACTTCTTCTTTTACTACCTGATTACTACTCCACGTTGGACTTCTTATTCTACAACGATTATTCTCCAGGTACGACAGAGATATGTTCCGGTGATCTGCAGACACGACAGAGATATGTTCCGGTGACCTAATATCGCATTGACTCTACAGGCATGATAGAGATATGTTCCGGTGACCTGAAAGACGCATACCCGTCCTCGAGCGAGGTCTTCTACCAGCAGCGGACATATGTTCCTGATCATGCATCGTGTGAAGATGTGGTGTATACTTTTTCTTTTTGTTACAAGCTGCAACTTTCTCAGCTTCAGTTTGAGGGGGAGTGTTAGAGTTATTAGATTTACATTTATGCTTGTAACCCTTCGGGTTTCGTAACCTCTCGTGACCCTTCAGGTTCCGTAACCATCTGTGACCCTTTGAGTTCCTCTAGGGTTTTCTCTCTATATAAGAGACCCTAACTCTATGGAATAAACATCCCATCTGTTCCACTTCTCAACAAGACTTATTCCCTAGTGTTGAATATTAGGTCTAGAGGAGAGTCTCATGGACTAGAACTTTGGGTAATGACTTGACTCGACTCTCATGAATGCAATACACTAAACTCCATATCCTTATATTATATGTACAAACAGAGAGTCTAAAAATTAGAGAAGTTGGATTCCTTTTAACTAGAGAATGGTTGAGCTCAGAAATTTAGGATCACTTAAATTAAGGGTCTTCAAAAATTGAGCCTTGAAATTATCACATGCACTGTTAGGAATTAATCTGACTCCTTCATTCTTTAGATGCTCGACGAGCATAGTTTAAGTATAGGGGTATGATGGGATATGATTAATCTCGTACTCATCATGTTAAAATCGACATATTAAACTCGTGGATTAAATGATTCAATAAAATTCCTTATAATTCCTTATTATTATCTTCTATTATATTGTATATAATCTGTGTTTAATTAACCTTTATTTATTGTAATTGACTACTACTATTTTCTTTATTTTTAATTCTCATTAAAAATCTATAAAAATTAGAGTTAAATAATTGTCTATAATTACTGTAACCCTTAAAAGAAATAAAAAATAAAAAAATCTCAAAGCCAAAATCAATGTTTTTATCCCTTCAAAAATACCGCCCAATTAGACTTTTGTACAAATGACCTTTTTTAACTTTTTATCCAACATGAAACTTATAGATCTCATCGAGATCTACAACTTTCATGTTTTGACTTTTTCTTAATTTCCTTTACCAAATTCGTTGTTATTTTTCTTTAATTTTCTATTTTTGATTTTCTGATTGGGCCATATGGCGCCCTCTGGGCTGCCCACGTGGCCTGCTTCTTCACTCACCACCCGACCCCTCTCCTAGCAGTTGGATCTCCACTCCCCCGCCTTCACCTAGCCCTTCACTTGCACACTCACTCTAGCCGTCAGATCAACCCCCTGATCTATTCACCATCAACCCCTTCCGCCTCGCTTGCAACCGCTAGATCAATCCTCATCCAGCAGCTCTTCTTCCTCCACGTCGCCCCATTTCTGCTTCACTATCAACCATCAGATCTGATCTCAAATCAGATCCTCACCGCTCAACTCCTCTCGCATCTCAGTTGCCCGATCTCCTTCACATCATATGGCTCCTAAATAGCCACGCCTTCCGCTTCACCCCTATTGTAAGATAAACCCTCAGATCCCATCCTAGCCGCCTGCCTTCGCCTTTACCCTCGTCGTTAGATCAGATCATATGATCTGATCTATGGCATCCATTAACGCCTTCCTTTGGACCGTTGGATCACATGATCCAATGGCTATGGGTCACCGTCCTCCTCCAACTGAAACCGCCCCCATGCGCTATGCCTGCATCATCCTCCACCCCCTTCCTATTTTGGAAGGTGCTCTGACACTCTCTCCTTGACCTAAGGTCCCCCTCGCGCAACTCTTCGATCCGTCTCCCTCGCGTAACCTCTAGTGTTCCCCTCCTTCACTCATAGCCATCAAGAAAACCACTTAAAGACTCCTCGCCGCCACAAAACGATCAAACCACCCCCTATAAAACCTCCTCCCGCATCACTGTTCACCGTCATCCACCATTCACGAGGCTTTGGCGCAGCTTCCTCTTCCCCACCGATGACAGCAAAGGGCGGCGTGTCGAGGCGACGATTACCATTCAACATCCGATGCGATCTGTTGCCTTCCGGCCATGTTGCGGTTGCCTCCATGCATCGCCGAGCACCGAGGCACAATCACTCTCGTCGTGCGACGTCCGGAGGCTCCAGTTCGAGCCTCAGCTCATACCATCGCCTCCGTCAATCGCCTTGCCTCCGGTCAGGTACCTTTTGCTTATTTTGCTTCCATTTTCTCCAATTTTTTTCACCACACACAATATTGATCACCGTCCACTGACCACCCTACGACCTCCGCCAGATCACCCTCACCTTCGCCAACCCACTCCTCCATCACCTTCTCTTCTCCACGACCCCACCCACCTCTGCCAACTTAACCTCTACCTCGTCGGAGGGCAAGACCTCGATCCAACACTCCATCTATCTCCGCAGACCTCCATTCCACTTCACGTCGTACTTGCACTTCACGAATGCATGCCTTAGCTATTCTAACATTGTAGGTCTTCAATGATCGAACATCAAGCTCCATCTCTGATCTCCAGCCTCGTCTCCGGTGATGCATTATTGGCAGCTATCTACAGTTAACCTTGTTGCTTACTCTCTGGTCGGCCACCTTCACCAGGTGGTCGGGATACTTCGCCACCCTTCTACGACAACGGAGGAGCCTGACGAGGCTCATGCAAACTTGCCAAAGTCTTATCTACGTCGCCTCTCTCCCGACGGAGGACGAAGCCCATACGTCGTTGGATGGCGCTACTCAACGGCCATCCAACGACCTTGATGATGCCACATAGCCATGACGGAGCCTGCAGGCTTAGAAAACTAATCCATTCACTAAAGAACTCAGTCAACCATATGTCCTCCAAAGCTGTGCCTTGACCGAGCCTGGCCCCTCGCGTGCCATGCACGTGAGAGGGTTGGGTTATTTATAGAGAGCGTCCCGGGCCTTCCCATAATTACAAAGAGGTCTAGGCACGTGTGCATCAAGTGTGCGCATGGACATTTTGCACAAAGGCCCGGCTGAAATTCGTAAATTACAAATTGTTTCCCACGTTTAAGCACAAATTACAAAAGGACCCAAACGGTTTTTCCAAATTGCAAATAGGTCCCTCTGGGACCTATTTGTGATTATTTATCTTTTTCTTTTATTTTTTATTGCATTTACTCCCATGCATTGTTTCTTTCATAACTTGAGTATCGTAGATCCAAATTGCATGATTTTAGTGTCATTTTGTTGCTAATTTAATTCTCTATTTAATGACTTAGTTTTTAAATTAGAAACTTATTAAAATATGCTGATTTTTTTGATGTCTATAGTGTCTGCGGATCTTAAATCTTTGCCATTACTATATGTTGCTCTCGATTTTTTATGCTCAAATTGACTGTGAATCTGAATCATATTATGTGCTCATATTTTCTAAGGCATATTTGTAATCCATTATTTGCATATTTATCCGTGTATTCATTCATTCATTCTGAACATGCATCATCGTATAAATGCAATCAACTAAAATTATATGCATCATTCCTTGCATTGATTTATCTGCACTTCATTGTGCATCTGCATGAAGACATATAAATGAGAATATATTCACACACGAATCTAATAAGACCAAATTTGATAAATACATTAGAGAGGTTCGTGTCCATGTATTCGACCTCGGTAGACTTGTCAAGTATAAATATTCCATAACATTCGAAGATTGAGTTTTTTGCTTAACCAAATTTGCCTCCTATATTACGAGAATTATCAATTATTAAAGAGACGAATTTGACATTCATCATCTATCTCATTGCTTGTCATTGAACTCGTCCATGCATTTTGTGGTGATCTCATGCCTTTGCCAAGGAAACCCCCCGAGTGGCAACGGAATCCCTTTCCTACTAGATTGGTTTGGCAATGACAAAGGGAGAGCTAGTACCCATGGATTGAGGGCAGCAAGGGCCCACCCACCCAATCTATGTCGGTGATACGCTTTTCTTTTACCTTCAAGTCATCGCTGGCAGTTCAATTTTTTTTAAAAAAATTTTGTATGAGCTGAAGATGAATGCTTCTAGATTTTTGACCTCAAATTGGCTTTGGGGTCTGGCATCCGCTCATGGAGCATTTCGAAGAAAGGGATGCGCTCATAGTCCCTCTGCTATGGTCATCGACTCAAATATTGTTTCGATAAAAGGAACCTTTTACAAGCAAATGCTCACGTATAAATGCCACCCGCTTTTAGAAACATTCCTCCGTGGGTTCCATCCATCGCAGCCATTTTTTCCATTATATTCTTTTCTCGAAAGACGGCAGCAACCACATCAGCAGTAGTTGTTTTATCTTTTATGTGCGGAGGGATCTTCTTTGACCAATCGTCGACTTTCCCATTACGACGAGAATGCATCAAAATCCAATTATAAAACCCAACCGTGAAAACGGGCGAATTTTATCAACTAGAGCACTTTATTGCCAAATTTACAGGAAATTTTTATGCCACAAAAAAGATGAGGCAAAAAGAAGAAAGAGAGAACATCTACCTCCGAAAATTTACAGAAAGCCCCTCAGATTTCTAGGAATTCATTCGGCGGAAGCCATCCGGATCCGGCTGGCCCACGAGGAGGGGTCTTCTGCTTGAAATGGGACCTAATCTTGAGCCCATCAAGCTGCGATCTCCAGTCCCCGAACCTCTCTTCCTCAGACTCAGCGGCCTCCCGCCGATGCCGATCAGGAGCGAAAGGTCGTAGTCCTCCCGCAACGCCGATCCGAGAGCACACGGACGCCTCCTCGCCCTCATGAACTGCTGCGAGTAGTAGTCCTTGTCCTCCGCCGACCGGCACGCGTCCGGGTGCCACCGCCGCGCCATCTGCCTGTAGGCGGCCTTGATCTCCTCCTGCCCCGCCGTCTGGGACACGGAGAGGAGGTCGTACATGGTGGCAGAGGCGGTGGGGCGGCGGCGTCTGGTGGCGGCGGAGATGGAGAAGGGAGGGAAGAGGAGGCGGGGGTTGGGCAGCCGGTAGGGTTGATGACGAAGGTGCGGTGGGGCAGAGGGGTTTGCATCGGGATGAGGTTGGTTGATGTTTGGGGGATCGCCGTGCGAGTTGGGCTTGGTTTTATTTTGGGGGGAAATATGTGAGGATTAGTCGCCAGCTGTGACGTGATGCGTAAGAAGAAAAACCGGGAGTCGTTGGTCCAACACGAGAGGCCCATCTATTTAAACAAATGGCCCCTCCCGATTCTTTAGACGAGAATTATTTTTTATTCATATAATATTCTATTTTTAATCACTGTCGTTTTTGTAATGGATTTGATAGGGTATTGGAGCAGCGTGCGGGTGACATTATCTGTTGCATCTTGATTTTATACAGACCTGCGTGTGATTCTTTCTGGAATAAAGTACTGGAATAATAAACAATAAATGTTTTTTCTTTCCTTTCTTTTCTTTTCGGATAGCAAAAAAAAATTATGCAATCAAGATGAGACCACTTTATCACGACATCCAAACATATACGAATAGAAAATCTTGAAATTTCTCATCTTAACTAAAAATTTCCCTTATTTAGGAAAATTCCTCATTTGGTATTTACAAATATTCAGCTTCTTCACAGTCTCCCCCTTTAAATAATTGCTTACATTTTACTTTTTATTTACACAGTTTATTCCGCAATAACTACCACATATTTCACATTTTTAAGAGTAAAAAAATATAGAGTCGAGAATAAACTCTTATTCTATTTCATTATTCTACTTTCGTTATTTCTTGAAAAAAGAAAGGATGGGAGTTTTTGTTTTAGTCAATACAGGTAGGATATGTGTGAGTTATTGTTATTCTTTTTTTTTCTTTGTTGTCTTCGATACACCATAAGTGACGCGAACTTATATGTCACTGCTCGTCCGAGAAGTGTAAAGGCGATATTGTAAGATGGCCTAGCAAGGGATTGGATGAAGAGAGAGGTGTTATCAAACCTTACATAAAAGTCGAGACCGAGATCGCGGAAGAAGGCAAATGATATGGACCTTGGGGGGAAACGTAAAAGTGGTCAACACTGTGAATGGTTGGTGGGATTGATCAAGGGGAAGCATGAATGTATCCCTAAATTATCGAAGTTGATGAGGTAAAATGACATAATAGACATATGATTGGTGCTTGGGGAAGTTCCGATGATGGATTTGATCTCGATCGAGGTAGACCAAGCTGCCACCAAGCAAATAAGAGGGCTACATACCACCTGGGATGCATCTAGACCTTCCTCGTGCTCAGCCTCAACACCCAGCATTCCAAGTCGTGAATACGGTCACCATATCACTCAAGGGGAGCTTGCCAGAGGTGATTTGGGTTAGGGTTTAGTAGATGCAAGTTGGGACTTACGACGTTTGGTGTCGAGATTTAAAGGGTGAAATGGCAATGGTTAGTGAAATTAGGAGTCGAGCAAGAGGAGGTGGTCATCGAGCTGACATATGCACATGGTAGCAGGGTTTAAGGTGGCCATAAGGCGTTAGGATAATTGGTCAAAGCTCTCGACGATTGGGTACGATTGGACACCTCAAGGGTTGAGCTGGAAGAAGAAGACAAACAAGGGTTCAACACATGTCACACTCACAAAAACCTAAAATTGACCAAAATACTTATTGAATCCAAAATAAATATTAAACCACCTCGAAAAAATCGAAATGTATAGACTGAATCAGAGCATATCATACGTTTGCCCTCTCTTTTCGTGTAAAACACCTATGAAAATCGAACTTATAAACACAATCCTTCAATGTTGTTCTATACGCCTATAAAATTTCTGCGAAATCAAATATTTGCGGCAAATATTACCATAATGAGGCTTAAAAATCTATTTGAAAACTGAATAAATCTTTTGTTTAAAAAATCACAGATACATTGACGGAAAATATTATAAAAAGTTATGATATTATTGAGCACGCCGTTGTTTTCATGCAGCAACGGCGGCAAACGGAAATTGCAGCCCCTATCCGTCGTCACGCGGCCTTTCGTTTTCTCCTACCGGTATATGATACCATATGCCCCATTGGTTTGCTCCTTAATTTCCAAGCGCCCCCATTCGTCTCCTGTATAGATAAATAAAATACCATTTGATAAGGCACATCTGGTCGTATGATCAAGATTTTAAAAATCAAATCAAGCATCAAATCGGACATGTATCGGTTATTGATTTTTCTGATCGGACTAATGGAATTGACCAATCAAATCAGTGATGACATCAACATTTTAAAAAGGGATTTTATCACGTGTGCCCCTATGAGATATCGCAATATCAGTTATGCCCCTATCTTTTTGGTAATATCAGTTGTGCCTCTCACTTCTTTCTCCGTCATCAATTGTGCCTTTCCGTCAGATTGACCGTCAATTAGTTGACTTAACCATGGTTTTTTCAAACCTTGGTGTAGTCAAGAGGGGTATTATTGTCCAGACTTCTTCTTCATCTTCCTCCTCCATTTCTTCTTCTTCCTCTCTTTATAATTTCTCTCTCTTAATTGCACCTTCACGCATCCATGGAATCTTTAAAATTTTTGCATTTTCACAGATATATCACTCATTACGGATCAAATGGTGCATATTATTGAATTTTTTCGGTGAATTTCATGAATCAATTAATCAAAATTTTATCAAAATACCGAAAGCCCTGCAGCTGACCTGGGGCGGCGGGCTATGGGCGACCTAGGGGCGACGAGGCGAGGGGCGCGGGGGAGGCCGGGCAGGGGCGCATGGGTCGCGGCGGGGGGGGGGGGGGGGGGAGGGGAGGCAGGGGGCGACCTATGAGCAGCGGGGCTTGGGGGCGCGGGGGGAGGCTGGGCAGGGGGCGCAGGGGTCGCGGGGGGGAGGCAGGCGGGGGGCGACCTAGGGACGGCGGAGCTTGCGGGGTGCGGGGGGTGGCCGGGCATGGGGCGTAAGGGTCGCGGGGGGAGGCCGGGAAGGGGCGCAAGGGTCGCGGGGGGAGGCCGGGCAAGGGGCGCAAGGGTCGCGGGGGGAGGCCGGGAAGGTGGCGCAAGGGTCGCAGGGGAGGCAGGCAGGGGACGCAGGGGTCGTGGGGGGCGGTGGGGAGGTGCGGTGGGGGAGGGAGCTGCGGCAGGTGGAGGGAGGTGCTGGGAGGCGGAGGCGCGGGGGCGGTGGGAGGTGCGGTGGGGGAGGGAGCTGCGGCAGGTGGAGGGAGGTGCTGGGAGGCGGAGGCGCGGGGGCGGTGGGGAGTGCGGTGGGGGAGGGAGCTGCGGCAGGTGGAGGGAGGTGTTGGGAGGCGGAGGCGCGGGGGGCGGTGGGAGGTGCGGTGGGGGAGGGAGCTGCGGCAGGTGGAGGGAGGTGCTGAGAGGCGGAGGCGCGGTGGGGGAGGGAGCTGCGGCGGGTGCAGAGAGGTGCTGGGAGGCGGAGGCGCGGGGGGCGAAGGAGGAGGAGGATGGGGACGAAGGCGAAGCACGTGGGCGGAGCCAGAGGCTCGGGAGCGGCTGCAGGAGAGCTCCAGGAGGAGGAGGGAGGAGCTGTGGAGGAGGAAGAGAAATGGATGAAGAGGAGGAAAAGGAAGAAGATGGGAGAGGAGGAAGAGAAGGGAGGAAGAAGACGGGGGTGGAAGATGACTTTTCACTTCATACTTTTAAAATTAATTCCATCTATGTCCTTGAAGTTAATGGTCGTTTGTGTTGGTTATGGACGGTCACTAACCCGAGGGGCACAAGTGATAGATTAGCAAGAAGTAAGGGGTACAACTGATATTACCAAAAAGATAGGGGCATAACTGATATTGCGATATCTCGGAGGGGCACAAGTGATAAAATCCCTTTTAAAAATTTGAAAAAGACCAAACCATTGTATTGTTGGTTTAGTTTGTATATTTCAACCGGGTCGAACTGAATTAGACCGGTATATCATACAGATAAATAAAGAATGCTACATTATATCTTTCGAAGATTTGTTTATTCTTGTCCTTCCGAGTTTTTCTAACCAATACTTACATCATTATTTTTAATACAATTGCATGTGTCCCTTATATTTACAAAATCAATAGTAGTGGCCTTTCATTAGTACATGTGTGCTCCTATTTTATACCAACAGAAGGATGATATTTGGAATTATTTAAGAAAATATAGGAGCACAAGTGAAGTTGTTTAAAAGCTAGGGGTATAAATATTCTTAAAAACATAAAGAGTATAATAATCCACGTTTCATAAAATTCATATAAGTACATATATGTGATATAAAAAATAAATAATTTTATTATTTTAAAATTATTACGATCTTGTATGGGTACTACCAGCTTATGGTCGGCTTATGGACATGCCAACCCGCATACATGAAATGAGCCGCTACATGGTTCGACAAAGGGTTACGCGGAGCTATTGAGGATATTGTGGTGTGTGGATGTCCTTTCTTTGGTGACCTTCAATGGAGAGTGGCGTCGCTACCCATCAGACTCGGCGGTTTAGGTCTTTACTCAGCTATTGAGGCTTCTTCATATGCTTTTATGGCCTCCAAAGCTCAATCCTGGATGCTCCAAGATCACATGCTACGAGACAGCAGGATACATAGTATGGGATTCTGATTTTCTTAATGCTTTGTAAGGCCTACGTGTCGCACTCCCATCTATTGATCTTACATATTTTGCTAGTAAGGGCACCATCCTCCCTAAAGCCCAGAATGCTTTAGCGAGTTCTTTTTTTAGCAAAATCGTAAAAGATATGGAAGTTGAGTTTGACATGACTGGTAGACAAAAAGTAATTTTCCGTTGTTTACAAGCTGAACATGCCCAAGATTTTCTTGCCATTCCTATTGAGGGGCTTGGAATGCATATGTCACCCATCGAATATCGTAGTATTCTCAGGTACCGCCTCATGATTCCTCTATTCCCACTAGATGAGGCATGTCCAGTATTGCCACAAATCCTGCTTAGATGCTTTTAGGGAGCATGCCATTCATGTCACAAACTTCCATGTTTTAAATACAGACATGATCTTGTCAGGGATGTTCTTTTTAATGTACTCAGACATGCAGGTGTTGCTTCAAAAAAAGAAGCACAGGTGAATTTCTTAACTGATCCACAAGAGGGGAGATCGATACTTAGACCGACAGATATTTTAATATTTGGATGGGTTGGAGGAAAACATGCATGTGTAGATTTGACTGGAGTTTCTCCATTGGTGGGTCCGATAAAGAGTGATTTTGTTGCAGGATGCGCTGCACAAAAAGCTGCATCAGTTAAAGTGGCTAAGCATGACAAGGCCTGAATTGACAATCAACATGTATTCATCCTCTTTGGTTTTGATACATTTGGGTTCTTGGCAAGTGAAGCAGTGTAGCTCCTTAAGAGGATTCAAAAGATCATGCATAGCAATGTTATGGTTTCTAAGTCTATGAATGTTGTATTTCGAAGGATTGGATTTGCATTCAAAAGGGATTGGCGGCGCAGCTTGTTGCTCGTCTCCCATCGATTTCTATGTAAATCTCCCCCGTTATTATTTTGAATTGAAAATTCCTTATATTTAACTCTAATTAACGACAAGTGATGTTAATTTATTGCTTCCTCATAATATGATTATGACAACGTCTTATTCATTTTTTATTGTTATAAGTGGACAAACCATACACAATGTGGGAAGAGAGATATAATGCTCATATGTCAGGAAGGGACAAATGATAATAAGTCAATGACCACATGTGAAGGAGAACAGATAAAAGGGTAACTATACTATAGGTTATAATGTGACTAGATTATGTATATTTTAAAAAAAGCTTGTATCTTGTTAATTTATTGAAAAATATTTTTTGTTAAAAAAATATATAGTTGAATCGATGCTTCGGTTCAATTAGTCCAACCGAGTTTAAGCGGTTCAACCAGATTTTGATTGATTTTTTATTTTCTAAATAAAATCAAGTGGTTGGACTATTTTTCCTCTGATTCTTAATTTAACTGGTTCAACCGAACGATTCAGTTCGATTTTTAAAACCTTGTGTATGACACCGCGTGCAGTTATGTACAACCTCATCACGCCTCTCCCTATTGCTGTCTACACAGACTTGTACCGTGCACAGTTACCCTTTGAAAGTGGGTTTACTAAGTTACATTTCTTTAAGAGCAATAATGTTTGACTAATAAAAAACCTTTCGAAATATCTTTTTTGGAACTCGATGAATAATATCATATCCATACAACTCTCCAGAAAACATCGCTTGGAATTAATATATTACTACTACAACTGTTTGAATCCACCAATTAATATGTGCCATTAACCATAACCTTTTTCTTTGTTTTCAGAATAACATACAGAACAATCACAAAGGACATGCCAAGCTTATGTCCGTTATTTAGGTTCTGAAGTTGAATAAAGAAATTTTAATATGCTTAATCCTACAATCTTTTCGAATTACGGGTCTATGTAGTCTAATCTTCTTCTGTCCAATATAGTCAATCCGATAACATGTGTTAGCTAAACTGTTCTAATGTACGACCCATCGTTCTTTTTCACATGGTATAAGAGTGACGGTCCGTGACCATAGATCTGAGCCACTTGTAACACCTAGCCGAGTCCTGGATACATCTGGAGTTGAAGAAGGAACGCTGCTGCTGTGCTGGAGTATGGGCCACATGTAAAACCTTCATCTATTGACGATACTATATGCGGTTTATGTGCTGGACTGCA
This sequence comes from Ottelia alismoides, assembly GCA_037367405.1. NCBI lineage: Eukaryota > Viridiplantae > Streptophyta > Magnoliopsida > Alismatales > Hydrocharitaceae > Ottelia > Ottelia alismoides. The sequence continues at coordinate 131 of JAZKJV010009937.1, read as the reverse complement.
TACCAGACCCAGCTGATATAAAGTGCGCTGGAGCAAATCTGCTGCTGCGGCATTAGGGCTCACCATCCACTGATAAGTATTCTGAGTGTTGCGCATGTGCATCCATACATTAGTTCAGCAGTAGCGCATAA